>JAMWEH010000689.1:0-33794 GCA_024721245.1 Mitragyna speciosa
TTTTTCCCTCGACTTTATTGAATTCACATTGTTGCCTCTCTCAATTTGTTAGAATTTACTTTTTATGCTTTACTCATTTAAACCCCGATACCTTGACGCGTTTATTTGTGTTCTTAAGCATTAGTACTGGGTCTGGGAGAGGCATTCATATTCCTTGTTAATTTCTCTTTATATGCCCAAATGTGCCTTTATATGATTTTTTATGCATTTTCTTCATATATCTCTTATTTTACTTACTTTTTGCATATTTATTTAGCTTATGTTATTTAATTTTTAAATCTTATTATTTGGTGAATATTTTGTATTTAGATAGTCAATGCAATAATTAGATTATTTTCTTTTCATATTTTTATAAATATTTGTATATTTAGATAGCAAGTGTAATTGATAGATTTATTTTTACTTTTTCCTCTCAAAATTTATAAGTCAAAATCCTCGGTGTAATAGTTAGGACTTATTTGCTTTGTGTGCTTATTTGTTTTACCGCTTTCTTTAGGATTTACATCTAGATATCATGCTTACGTGTTATGTGCTCCTATGTGTTCTTATATGTCTTTATATGTTTATTTGCTTTCAATTTATGTTTTATTATTTTGATTTATATTTTATTAGTTCTTATCATTCCGTCACCACATTAGTCCAATGCTAGTTGTGGCTTTATCATTTCCCCGCTTGTCCAACGCTAGTGGGAAATCCCTAAAAAGGGTTAGTCCAACGCTAGATCCTTAAAACATTTTAGCGATAGGTGCACTCGTGTGCATTTCATATTATTTCATACACTACTTCTCATTTTTAGATTTTTTCCATATTTGCATGATTTTTGGTATATATTATATTATTATTATTATTATCTATTTTATAATTTAAAAGTGTATAACATTTAGGTGGCATTTCACTTAGAAGTTAAGACATTTTGTGTGATCCGACTAGAAATAGTCACCTACTTATGTGGAAAGTGATGGATTGACAGGCCGTTCTTCCCTCCGTAAGTAAAAAAATACCAGTCACGAGTTGTTAGTACCTCGTACCCGTTATGTTGCATCCCCACTTTCTTTGATACTTACTATTTATACTATTTTTCTCTTTCTTTTTGCATTTCATTTTGCATTCACACTTATAACTCCCTTGAGGTCTCGACACGGGTTTCATAATTAATGCGATAATATCGACCAAGCCTCGACGGGATATTTCGACTCTCTCGATACTCACGTTAGATTTATGATTTGCATTCATTTAGATACATTCGAACGTGATAGAATTTAGGGTTAGTTTAGAAAAATTTGATTAAACCTCGCAACTAGCCTTGGCTAGGTGAAAAGGGTGCCTTAGGCGTGAGCCTTTGCCTTCCCTTTCTTCAAATGTGACTCCCGGACCTTTTTCTCTTATTTTTTCATAGACCGGAGTCAAAAAAGGGTTTTGAAATAGTTTTTTCTAAAGTTTTGTATTTATTTTGTTAAACGATTTTTCGAGTGACTAGGTATACCTTAACTCCATACCAAGTGGTGACTTCATTTCAAAAAATAAAACCCTTTTTCAAAATTAGTTGGGTAAAACTGTCGCACTTTTTAGTCCTGGCTTTATTTTATTTTTATCATTTTTTCAAAATAACATTTTTTCAATAAAAATATGATATTTCTCAAACACGCATAGTTTTTTAAAACATTCTTTTTCAAAAGGAGTCATCGGATCGGATTGCCTTTTCAGGGCGCCACAGTCTCAGACCTCGCCGTACTTTATTGATTTTGAACGTGACAGTTTCTTTGTCCAATAGTGTATGTAGACACCAAATTTTGACACACCATTTATTTTTCAAACATTGGGGGCATTTTATATTTTTTGGGATCAAATTCTGATTTTTCAATAATCTCGGGGGTAAAATAGTAATTTTTTTCTGTTAATAGTTTCCATTAGTTTTGGGGGTTTTAAGTTCATATTTTACTTTCATACGAATTTGTTAATTTTTTATGATTTTTTCGGATTTAATTGATATTCTTTTTATATTTTTATCCGCACAAGGGCAAAATTTATTTTTATTGCTACTTTAATTTTACCTTGCGAACACCATTTTAGCTCATTTTAAGCTCCAAATTTATTTTTCTAATTCTTTAAGTATGTTTCTAAATTTTCTTATTTTTTCGGAGACGATTGCTATTTCTTCTGTAAATACTGCATTCAGGGCAAAATCCTTATTTTATAGTTTAAATTTATTTTTCATCAATTTTTGAGTCATAAATTCATTTCTTAGGGTTTAAGCTTATTTTGAATTTTTGGTAATTTTTCGAGGTCAATAGTTATTTTTCTGTGAATTTTCAGTGTCCAGGGGCAAAATCGTCGTTTTACAGTTTAAATTCATTTTTTGTCAATTTTTGAGTCATAAATGCATTTTCTATGGTTTTAAGCTTACTTTTAATTTTTGGTAATTTTTCGAGGTCAATAGCTATTTTTCTGTGAATTTTCATTGTTTAGGGGTAAAATTGTCATTTATAGTTTAAATTCATTTTTTGTCAATTTTTGAGTCATAAATACATTTCCTAAGGTTTTAATCTTATTTTTAATTTTTGGTAATTTTTTGAGGCCAATAGCTATTTTTTATGTATTTTCGTTGTTTAGAGGCAAAATCGTCATTTCACATCCCGAGTGCGTTTTTGATTAGTTTTAAGCTCTAACCTTTAATTTGAAATCTGCTTTCAATGTTTGGCAAATGTTGGAATTTACTGTCATTTTTTTGTGTTAATTTTTAATTTTTTGAGTTAAAAATATTTTTCTTAAATAAAATTAGAATTTTTTATTACCGGTGGCATTTTTGTTATTTTGTAGTATTCTTGGTGACCAAGACAACTAGCCCTATAAATACCCCCCTTAAATCAGAAAAGTAAGGAAAAAAAAACCCTAAAAACATGTTTCTAGCAAAAGAACAAAGATCAAACACACACTAAATACACTAAAAAACATACACTTGTCGTCACTTTCATCTTTGGTAATCACTGTTCATCGTTTTCAAGAAAGTCGCCAGTATTCATCACCAGATTATTTTCCAGAATTAAAAAGGTAAGTTCTTAGGTAGATTTGATATATTTTTATTCACTTTTCTACTTTTTTTTATGTGAATTTTGATTAATTGTATGTTTTAATCTGGAATTTTTAGTTGAGCTTTTTGAAGGTTTGTTTTGTTTCTGGGCTCAATTTCTTCTCTCTCTCTAAACCTACTAGAATAACCACCCAATTCCCTCTTCTCTGCAATCAATAGCCATCCCCTGCAAACTATCACCTCCAGTTACAACTCACCCTCACAATTAGTCCCACAGCCCTTGATTCCTCTATCTTACCACATCCCACCATCATTAATACAGCTCTTTTTTTACTACCGTTGCACAATTCAGCCCCAATCCCACCTGCTTTCTTTCCACAAAGCTCGCAACCTGCAAGAAAAGCAAGCACAGCCACCAAATCCCAAACGCCTCAACAATCCAATTTTACCAAGCCCACCATCTTTGACCCCCAAATTCGAAATCACCTTCATCACTGGAAACAACCCCATCACAGTCAACAAATCCCCCAAATTTCAGCTCCAAAATCTCCTCAGGACTACGTCAAACTCCCCTTCAACGTACCACAATAACATAACCGTCAGTAGCCTCCCCTGCTGCTACCACAATCCAAACGCATCACCAGTTGCGCACACACACACATACATGAACACTCGCACCACCACGCACCACAACACTTAGCCCCAATCAATCCATCAAACAGTCTCAGCTTCAAGCCATCAAAACCACAAACCTGCAAGCCCTATAGCACAGCTCACACACAAATTCATAGCTAATAATACAGCATACATAAATTCACAGGACAATAGCGTAGCACACATGTGGAGGCTCGTTACTAATTTATTAAATACTAGTAATTTTATTATTTAACTATTTAGTTACATTATTTATATACAACTACTAGACTTAAGAGACCCTGTAGCCTTAATGTTAGATTACACAAAATCAGCAGGTAGATTTGCATACTTGAAATATTTAGCACCTGATGGTGATCATACAAGTAACTTACTGAAACTACGGTTGTTCACAATGACCCCTAGATTTTAATTGTATAACCATTTGTTCATTTATTTGTGCGCTAATATCATTAATGTTATTAGCTTGGATAAAAAATGTTGGTAATTGAATTGTCAAAATTGTTTCATTAAGTTATAGCACCTGAAATACTAAGACCAAGAGATATTAGTGTAAACTATGTTCATGTATAATTCATGTGTGGTGTGTGAAATAATTAGATTAACATGGTGAGATATTTATTACCTTTTGAAAAAAAAAGAGAGAGAGAGAGAAACGAGAGCAAAGATCAAAAGAATTGAAGTCGGCAAAGTAAATAGTCATGCAAGTAAGCATGAGGTGGAAGAGATTTGGTGGGGCAAGGAGGGTGAGTAAGCTTGCACCCTTAAACAACTCAATGACCAGTTAATAAAAGAATCAAATTGATAAAGATATCTGGTTAAAAGAGGGGCTCATACAGAGGCAAGAAAAAGGGAAAAAAATTAGGGAAAGAACCTAAGCAATTAACCAAAGCACTTACAAGGGAATTGAAATTGAGAGGAAAGTTGTGCTTCTTAGAGCAAGAGGTAAGCTCTCTTGAGCTTTTCTAAATATTATTAGACTTCTAAACTTCTTATTTGTTGGATTAAATATGTATGTGGGGCTGAAAATGAACATAAATTAAGCTAGACACTAGAAGACTTCAAATATTGGGTGAAACAGATTCACTGGACCAGCTTTAGTAAAACTTTCATAACTTGGTCTAGGAAAATTGAAACGAGGTGATTCTTGTTGATTTAGAAACTAGATTCATAGGGCTTTAAAATGGTATAAATCATGCACCGAAATTCCTCGTAGATTAATCGCAGAAATTATATAAAGTGGGCTGAAAATTCGATTCTGCATGAACAGGTTTAGTGAAGGGCTAACTTTAAGCGAGATTTTGAACTTGTTCTTGTTGGAGTTTGGGCTCATGTTCTTCACGAAAGTTGTAGAGTGTATAATGGAGTTATCAATCATGTAAACGATACAATCTGATTCTATGTTTATTAACTCCAGCAATGACATGAACTTGGCTGAACATCCAACCTGCATGAACAGGATCAGTGCAGCGTCAATTTGTAGGCTAATTTCGAACCTGTTCTTGTTGGAATTTAACTTGATGATCTCCACAAAAGTTGTAGCCATTGACCTATAGTTTCTAACCATATGATCCATGACTCTTGATTCTTTGTAGATTGAACTCACCATTCAATGAAAGTAGGACAAGAAAACCAAACCTGCGTACAAAGGGTTGACGATGTGTCAGGTTTTGGCTTTAAAGTTGCACCTGTTGTTGTGGGAATCTGAATTTGTTTTCTTCATGAAAGTTATAGTCCCTAAACACTAAGTTTCCATACCTATAAATGGATGAAGCAATTCAAGTTTTCTACCAAAAGTTAGACTCGATTGAATCTAGACACTTGAGATGACTATAACTTGAACATTGACAATCGGTGAACTACTTTGTGATTGAGATTTAGCTAGGTTATAATTGGACTTAGAATTGGATGTCTTCGTGAAAAATGTTCTAAATTGAGTCTAGTTTATATGGGCATCAAGTTGGTAAAATTTAGTGGAGGAAAAAATAGAGTTAGACTCATATGTATACAAGCTCCTCTTATGAGAAACCCTAAATTTTATTATTTATTTATTCACCTCAAGTCGATCATTGATTATATTGTCTCCTAATGATAGGTGATTCGGGCAATCTCAATAGTGACATTTGGAGAACCTCTAATCTTGACATACCTGTGAGTGTCCTAAAATCATTTTTATTTATTAACATCATTTTCTATGAAAATTATGTGACTTGTTGAAAAGCTCAATGATATGACTTGTTATTACTTGACGTGATATTGTACTGCATAATTGTGCTTGAATTTGCTATAAACCCAGTTGTGTACTTTATCGCGCTGGGAAGTACTTGTTCTTGTCAAATGTATTCGTACTTGTGTATGCGTACTCGTTTTGGGCCTACCTCGTGCATGTCCACTTTGGTTGAGCCGGCAGTGGGTCTGGTCACCAATTGTTGGCTGCCTTGGCATCTCCGCACCCACTAGCCTGCGAAGGAGGTTTCGTAAGTTAAAAAGGTGCACGGGAAAGTATTTGGGTAACTCTCGAGATTACCAACTGGTGTGTAGTGGCCACTGGAATATACTAATATTGGCATGTAAAACTTGAGAATTATTGAACTCTTGCCATGGCACCGTACTTGACTTGGTTCCTTTGTATCCGCCATTGTTTATTTGTGAATTTATTATTATTTGATATTGACAAACTAGTTGTTACTTTTGCGTGTTATGCTGTATTAAAATGAATATTTTGACAAGGTATATGAAATGATTTTACAAATGGACCTCACTGGGCTTCTAGTTCAGCGTTGCTATATCTATTTTCCTTAGAGGTAACTAAGTACGAGATGGGGTGGTGAGGTAGAGTACTTGTAATAGTGTGGGTGTATGTTAGGTGTAAATTTGAGGCTAGATGGCTCACACTCTATGTAAATTATTTTGGGAGTTTTGTAATTATAAGTTATGCTTATCTATCCTTAATGTCATGACTCGTGAGTCCTAGCGAAGAGTTAGGCAGACACTCAATCAAGATATGAGTGAGTATCCTGGTTGGGTCGTCACAGGTGGTATCAGAGCTCTAGGTTATATGATTCTGTGACTGGGGGTAGAATGTGAATCTCTTGGTAGGTTGGATAGAAGTTAGAGTTAGGTTAGTTTGCATTTGGGACTGGCCACCTCGAATCGCGAATTAATGTAACTCTAACTTTGGTACCTGAATGCCTTAGAGAAGATTATTTTAAGATTGAGATAATTTAAGTTAGTTGTGATGCCTTTATTTTCATTTGAATTTTAGTGACTGTACATGCACTTACTTCTATTTTCCCTATAATTGTAGGTCATGGATGGAGAAACCGCTGAAACCTCCAATACTAGGAACAAACCTGTGATTTTATATCAAGAGGCCCTCGGGGGAACCTTATCGCAGATTTGCTCCTATGAGATATAGAACCAATCCCTGTACCTTGCTGGAAGACCTATTCTTATCCAAATCGAGTAGTCCTAGCACTTGTAAGAGAACGTAAAAGAAGGGAACGTGACCTAGAGCACGCTCACCAAAGGATTGGTGAGCTTAGGCAAACCATGTTGGCTCTACAACGTGACTTGAGCGACGTGGATAGGGAGTTGAGGGCTGAGAGAGCAAGGAATCATCGAAATTCTGAGCAAGTACGAGGCCGTCTTAGAGAGTTGCGCGATACCTGTCGAGGCCTCACTCAGATTGCCGAACGAGGTTTGATAGACTTGAGTGGGTATGATCAAGAGATAGAACAAGTTCCCTCTGAAGAAGATTCAGTGACTCAACCTGTGAGGTCACCAGCCTCTAATCCTTGAGTCAGAAGATATGTGAAAAAAAAAAAAGAAAGATAGATGGGGTTAGGTTTAGATGGATGGTAAAAGGATGTGTAGTTATTTTTGAAACATCCTTGGGATGGTGGAAGGGTCACGATGTAAATTATTTTTTATGGTAGTTAGTGACCCTCCTTTGATCGGAATGTAGGTTGTTTGCTATAGATAGGACATGATGTGACTTATATGTGTTATTGTGTATATTACTGTAAACGTGTAGCTTGTATATATTTTGTAAATATCAAGAGTGTTTTATGTAAATTGTTTTATATTCGTGTTATTTAAATATTTACTTGGAAACATTCATTTTATTCTAGATGGAGCATGGTAGGCGACCACGAGGTAGACCTCGTAGGGCTCAAGCTGAAGCTGAACAGCCTGAGAGACGACCACGAGGTAGGCCTCGTAGAGCTCGAGTAGAAGTCGAGCAACCTGAGAGACAACCCCAAGATAGACCCCGTAGGGTTCCAGTTGAAGCTGAATTACGCCAAAGCCCTGAAGCCCAACTTGAACCAACTATAGGGGCAGAGCCAGGCATAGGGGCCCACGTAGCTGCAGCATTAGATCGGATGACCCAATATTTTGAGCGACAAGAAGCTCGACAAGCCAAGGAACCTGTACGTCAGCCACTGAATAACCCGCAAAATAACAATCATGTAACTGAAGATATGGCTCTAGAGCGATTCCAGAAATTTGGACCACCAAAATTCGCTGGGGAACCTAATCCAGATCGAGCTGAGTCTTGGCTTGAAAGTATGGTGAACATTTTTGCTGCGTTAAAATATTCGGAGGAGAGACAGGTAGCTTTTGCTGTATTTCAGTTTGAAGGAGCTGCTAGATCTTGGTGGAATGTAACTCAAAATCGGTGGACTAGAGAAGGTACTCCATGGACATGGGCTAACTTCACTAGGGTTTTTAATGACAAGTATATTCCTCTTATCGTGCAAGAAAAGAGGGAAGATGAATTTATGATGTTGAAACAAGGCACAAAATCGGTAGCTGAATATGAAGCACAGTTCACTCGGCTATCTAAATTTGCACCTGAGATGGTATCTACTGACCAGAAACGTAAGAGGCGTTTCATTCAAGGGCTGAATCTAGAACTACAAGAAGCCCTGGCAGTGGCAAGCATTGACACTTTTGACATAGCACTTGAAAAGGCACAGCGTGTGGAAAATGCCAAAGCTCAACTTAGATTTTATTCATTTTCCAAAAGAGTAGGGCCAAGCAATTGGATGAGAGTGAAAGGAAGGATACCTTTTAAGAGATCGGGTGCTAGTCCAAAATCCCAACTAAACCCCTCGCGAGGTCAGAAGGATGTCAAAGGAGCACCTGCGATGACGGTCCGCACCAGTGTGTGGATATTGTGGCAAACCCAATCACCAAGAAAATGAGTGCTGGCGTAAGACCAATAAATGCCTACGGATGTGGAGTACTGATCATCAGATAAATAGTTGCCCAAGATTAGTGGAAGGAAAACTTACTCAACCTTTAGGTAAGACCGTGCAAAGACAATCAGAAGGACCCAAGAATAGGCAAAAAGTTTCTGCTCGGGTATATGCCCTAGACAGGAAGGATGTAATGGACGATTCCCGAGTAATTGAAGGTACCATTTCTATCTTTCACCTTGTAGCTCAAGTTCTAATTGATCCCGGGTCCACTCATTCATTTGTAACTCCTGATTTCTTGAAACCTATGAATCTTAGAGCAGAAAAATTACCTTATAATTTGGAAGTTAGCACCCCTACTGGAAAATGTCTCATGTGCATGGATTTAGTTTATAAAAATTGTGAGATTTGGATTAAAGGAATGAAATTTGTGGCGGACCTCATAGAACTCTCCATGTATGGATATGACGTTATATTAGGAATGAATTGGTTGTCGAAATATCATGCCCAATTGGATTGTAGAACAAAGATAGTAAAATTTTGCCTACCTGGAGAACCGGTTTGGAATTTTGTACAACCAGTGAGACTGTGCCTATATCTAGGAGGTCGTGCCAAGAAATTGATACAGAGAGGCGCTCAAGGCTATATAGCCTATTTAATCAATCAATCAACGGATAAAACTAAGATTGAAGAAGTCCCTGTAATAAGAAATTACATCGATGTATTTCCTGAGGAATTAATGTCATTGCCACCTGAAAGGGAAATAGAATTTGTAATTGAATTACAACCCGGGACTGCTCCAATCTCAAGAGCACCTTATCGAATGGCTCCTAGCTGAATTGAAGGAGTTGAGGATTCAGTTACAAGAGTTATTGGAAAGAAAATTTGTCCAACCAAGTGTATCACCTTGGGGGGCTCCAGTGTTATTTGTTAAGAAGAAAGATGGCACGTTGAGGTTGTGTATAGATTATCGGGGACTGAATAATGTCACCATTAAGAATAAATACCCCTTACCCCATATTGATGAATTATTTGATCAGCTACAAGGAGCAGTGGTATTTTCCAAGTTTGATCTAAGGACAGGGATATTATCAACTGCGTATTAGAAAAGAGGATATTGCTAAAACTAGCCTTCAGTACCTCGATATGGTCATTATGAATTTATAGTTATGCCATTCGGCTTAACAAATGCCCCTGCTGCTTTTATGGATCTAATGCATAGAATTTTCCACCCATATTTGGATCAATTCGTGGTAATCTTTATAGATGACCTCTTGGTTTACTCCAAATCTCACAGAGAACATGAGGAACACCTTAGACTAATTTTAGAAACTCTAAGGGAACATCAATTGTATGCTAAATTTTCTAAGTGTGAATTTTGGTTGGACAAAGTATCCTTCTTAGGGCATATAATTTCAAAGGATGGTATCACGGTTGACCCCTAAAAAATTGAAGCTATCCTGACATGGAAACAACCTGAAAATGTAACGGAGATGCGCAGTTTTCTTGGGTTAGCTGGATATTATCGAAGATTCGTAAAGAATTTCTCCAAAATTGCTGGGCCTTTAACTAGATTAACCCAAAAACAATGTCCAGTTTAAGTGGGATGAAAATAGTGAGAAAAGTTTTCAGGAGTTGAAAAGGCGGTTGACGACTGCTCCAATTTTAACACTACCAGAGGGTCCTGAAAATTTTGTGGTATATACAGATGCTTCGCGAGAAGGATTAGGGTGTGTGTTAATGCAAAATGGGAAGGTAATAGCTTACGCCTCACGAAAGTTGAAACCCTATGAAATGAATTACCCAACTCATGACTTGGAGTTAGCAGCAGTGGTATTTGCCCGAAAGAAATGGAGACATTACCTGTATGAAGTAAAATTTGAGATCTACACTGATCACAAGAGTCTGAAGTATCTATTTTTCCAAAAAGAATTGAACATGCGTCAACGAAGATGGATTGAATTCCTAGAAGACTATGATTGCACCATTAATTATCACTCAAGAAAGGCCAATGTGGTCATAGATGCATTGAGTAGAAAGGATTCGGAGAGAAATGAAGCTGAGGGAAAAAGAAAGAAAAGAAAGAGGGAAGAAAAGAATGAAGAGAAGAGAAAAGAAAGAGAGAAAATAGCGAGAGTAAGGGAGAGAGAGAGAGAGAGAGAGAGAGAGAGAGAGAGAGAGAGAGAGAAATCAGAAATTTGGGGGCTTGCTTGAATGAAGAAGAAGAAAGACGATTTGGGAAGGGGAGTAGTGTTTTTATTCCCTCTATTTTTTTAGTCCAATTAATGTGTGTTTTGCTTTATTTATTTGTCATATTAGTTTTGGTTATTTTCTATGTTATTTTACTATCTCTGATTTTGCATTTCTGAAATTAATTTATGTAATTAATAGAATGATTAAGAAATTGGATGTTTGACTAATTGTTGGAAAATTGTGGGTTAATTTTTAGGATTTTGATTATTAAAAAGGAGGAAAAGAGAGACAAAAATTAGAAAAAATTTAGTATTGTGTTGTTTCTTATTTTGTTTAGTTAGTTATTCTCTTTCATCTTTAATTTGTACTAATTTAGTTATGGTTTTCTAGATAATTAGTTTAGTTATTTATTTAATTAATTTTTGTTAATCAAGGCTGTTTGACCTAGATGAGTGTTTTAACTGGTGATTTTTAAGTTGCAATCCCTTCAATTTTGGTCCATGTTATTTTCTCCAAGGACTTTCTATGTTCTACAATTTAAGTTCTTAATAACTACAGATTGATCCTCCTTAGTTTTAGTTTCTTTCAATTAAGTCATGTAACTTGCAAGTTATGCCTTTAACTTGCTCAAATTTGCATTTCTTTGCCCCCTTACTTGCTGAAATTTATGTTTTGCTCCCCAATTTGGTAGAATTTGGCAATTTTAGCTTAAGAATAATGCTTTAAATTATTATTTGGCCCCTAGATTTGTTTGAATTTTCTTTCAAGCCCTTAGTTTAATAGAATTTGTATGCTTATCACCAATTTGTCAATGCTTACATACTTTTAGGTTTTATTTCTTTATATTATGGTACTTTAACTTGTTTGTTCATCATTAGTATTGTACAGGGTTTTCATGAAGAGGTATCCCGATCTCTCGTTATTTTTCTTTTATGTACTCCAATGTGCTCCAATGTGATTTTTATGCATTATTTTTATTATTATTATTTGTTTCTTATTTTATATGCTTTCATGTATTTATTTATTTTATGTTATTTAATTTCAAATTTTATTATTTTGGCAAAATATAATATTTTGTATTTAGTTAGTCAATGTAATAGTTATTTTATTTCTTATGTTCTTTTATGAAAATTTTTGTATTTTAGATAGTAAGTGTAATAGATAGGTTATTTTACTTTTCCCCCTTAAAAATTGTAGCTAATTCCCCGGTGTAATAGTTAGGGTTTATTTGCTTTTGCGTGCTTACGTGCTTATTTGTTTTATCCCTTTCATTAGGATTTTGCATTTAGGTATTATGCCTATGTGATATGTGCTTCTACTTGACATTCTATGTTTTTATATGTCTAATTGCTTTCAATTCATGCTTTATTGCTTTAATTCATGTTTTAGCAGTTTTATTATTCTGTCACCACACTAGTTCAATGCTAGTTGTGGCCTTATCACTTTCCCACTAGTCCAACGCTAGTGGGAATCCTTAGAAAGGTCTAGTCCACTACTAGACCCTTAGGTCATTTAGTGATAGATTCACCACTTGCGTGCTTTTTCATCTCATTTCACACACTTCTATCTTTTCTAGGATTTTCCATTTTTGTGCGACCTTTGTTTATATTTTACTAATCTATTATCTATTTTTGACAAAAAAAATTCAATGCATAACATCTAAGATTGCATCTCACCTAGAATTTAGGTAATTTTGCATGATCCGACTAGAAATAGTCGCCTATTCACGTGGGAAGCGATGGCGTACATGTCGTTCCCCCCTCCGTGAGTAGAAACATTCAGTCACAAGATATTAGTCCTTCGTACTCGTCATATTGCATACCCACTTTCTTTCTTCACTTATTATATATTATTATTTTCTTTTCTTTTTGCATTTCATTTTGCATAGATACTCATGACTTTCTCGATGTCTCGACTCGGATTTCGCAACTAATGCGATAATCCCGACCAAGCCTCTACAGGACATTTTGACCCTCTCGATACTCACATTTAGATTTAAGATTTGTATTCATTTAGATACATCCGAACGCGATAGAACTTAGGGTTAATTTAAGAAATTTTGATTAAATCTCGCAACTAGCCTTGGCTAGGTGGAAAGGGTGCCTTAGGCGTGAGCCTTTGTCTTCCTTTTCTTCAAATGTGACTCCCGAACCTTTTTCTCTCATTTTTTCACAAACCGGAGTCGGAAAAGGGTTTTGAAATTTTTTTTAAATTTTTATTTTTTTATTTTGCTAAATTATTTTTCGGGTGACTTGGTACACCCTAAGTCAATACCAAGTGGCGACTTCATTTCAAAAATAAAACCCTTTTTCAAAATTAGTTGGCCAAAACTGTCGCACTTTTTGTCCAAGCCTTGTTTTCTTTTAAAATATCATTTTTTCTAAAAAAAACACATTTTTTTTTACTAAAAACTCAATTTTTATCACACACGTACAGTTTTTCCAATAAACCTTTATTTTCTAAAAAGGGTCTCGGACCGGACCGTTTCTTCGAGACGCGACAGTCAATGACCCTATCGTGTGTCATTTTGGGGCGCGACAGTGTAAAATAGTTATATAATTTTGTAATTATTATTTAATTAAAAATGGGTTCAGGTCGAAATAGAATATTCCATATCCGATCCTGTTTTTTAATAGAGAAATCTGGGTCTAGATTCAGATCCGAGTTGTGTAAACGAAAGTATACCTATGCCCGGACTCGAAAAAAATAGTGGGTCTGGGTTGGGTTCAAGTCCAAACCCAACCCATTGACAGGCCTACTGCAGCCCATCCCATTGTATCGGAGCAATTTTTCAGGCCTCCTGAGCATACTTACATTTCAACAAAATATGCTCAACAATTTCTATTTTTTCTCCACAGTTTCTACAAAAAGGGTCCTTTTTACCAGTGCAGTTTGAACAATAATGCTTTGACTGGCAGGGTCTGGTTCAGGCATCTTCACAAACAATGTTTAATCTTATGTTTGATATTTAATTTTCACAATTCCTTCCAAACTGTTTCAACTTGTCTAGCTGAGCTTGTTTCTACCTATGGTCCCTGACTTACCAATACATCTTGCATCTGTTTTGCCAAAAGGTAACCTATTATTAATGAGTACTGTCTATTTTTTGTTGCTTTTCAACATAATGTGTCTTGCGTCCTTGAGACACTTATTAGAATTCTCAAAATATTTTCAGCATCCTTCTTGTTAAAAATCTATTAAATGAGCCGCTTGTTCTAGTATCTATTGATTAAAAACTGATCCACAGTTTGAAGTTTACATTCCCATGGTCTAGGAGACGTTACTCTTCCATCTTCACTAAAAGGGAGCCACATATCCCTCTATATCTTGACTATTTTCCCTTCACCAATCCTTCTAATCATTCCTCTTTCCAAAATATCTCTCATAGACATCGCGGACTGCCAAAACCAAGATGCATTATTGGGAATG
Source organism: Mitragyna speciosa (assembly GCA_024721245.1). NCBI lineage: Eukaryota > Viridiplantae > Streptophyta > Magnoliopsida > Gentianales > Rubiaceae > Mitragyna > Mitragyna speciosa. The sequence continues at coordinate 14,509 of JAMWEH010000689.1, forward strand.
CCTACTTCCAAAATGTTTCCTTTTGCACATTATCTATCTTTTAGAACTTTGCTAACAAAAAAATTGGGATGAGTGGAGAACCTCCACAGTTGTTTTGCCAACAGGGCTAAGTTAAAGCATTGAATATCCTTAAAGCCTAGTCCTCCCAAGTTCTTACTATTAATCATTTTCTTCCAGCTTCCCCAATGGATTTTTTTACCGTTTCTCCCACTCCCTACCAAAATCTAGAAGTGAGATTTCCTATTTCTTTCCCAAGTCTATTTGATACTATTTCCTCCTCTCCGCACCAGAATCTAAAAGTGAGACTTTCTATTTCTTTCCCAAGTCTATTTGATAATCTAAAATAAGACATAACATAGTTGAAAAGTGCACTAATCACATACTTAATGAGAATCTCATTTCTTGGTTGACTTAATAACTTGCCTTTCCAACCTAACACTTACCTAACTCTCTCCTTTACAAAACCAAAAACTTGATTTTTTGACCTTGTAATTACCATGGGTAATCCAAGGTATTTCCTCTGAGAAACTGCCTTTACTTCCCCCAACTCTTTACACACTTCTTGTTTTTTATCCTCCCTCAAATTCCTACTAAAGAGAACCATTTTCTAGGTTGACATTTTGTCTAGAAGCTACCTAATAGACTGCTAAAATCCTTCTCAACTCCTTTGCTTCCTACTTTTGAGCTTTGCAAAAAATGAGAGAGTTGTCAACAAAAAATAAATGTGATAATGCAAGTCCATTCCTACTTAATTGATACTAGACAGAGCTCCTATTGACTGTCTTATGAATCAAATTACTAAGACCCTCAGCACAAAACAAAAAAAAGGTCAAGTGATAGGGGATCACCTTGCCTTATCCCTCTCTGAGGTCTTATAAAAATTGTTTTTTCACCATTAATATTAAAAGCAAAAGACACACTTTTTATACACCTCATAATCCAATTCACCCATTTGGTACAGAATTCTATTTTTTCTAACACAGCCTCCAAAAAATCCCATTTAAGTCTATCGTACGTCTTAGCCATATCAAGTTTTAATGTCATGTGACCATTAGCTCTACTTATATTAGTCTTGAGAAAATGTAGTGCTTCATGAGCAAGGATCACATTATTAGTGATTTGTCTGCCAGGCAGGAAAGCTGCTTGTTTATCACTAATGCATAAGCTCAAAAGAGGTTTCATCCTACTAACAAGTAATTTTGAAATGGCTTATATATAATATTGCAAAGACTAAACGGTTTATAGTAATAAAGACAAGTAAGAGTGTTTATTTTTGGGATGAGGGATATCAAAGTTTCATTCACGGAAGACAATAAAAAATTAGAATGGAAGAAACTCTTTACTGCCAGAATTATATCCTTACTAATGATATTCCAAAAGTTCTTGAAGAAGGTGGGTGTCATGCCTTCTAGTCCAAGAGCTTTATTGGGCTCTATAGACTAGAAAGCTGCTTTGATTTATTTATCTTCAAAGGGTTTTGGAAGCTTCTCATTCATATGTTGATCTATCGTGCAATGAATCATTTCTAAGATTTCAGTGAAGTCTTGAGGATGGTTTGGTGTGAATAGCAGTCTGAAGAAACCTTCAACTTCTTCTCCCATTTGAGTTATGTCTTTGCACCACACTCCATCACTTCTCTGCAAGCTACTGATTGTGTTTCTTTTCCTCCTTCCCTTAACACTAGCATTTCCCAAAAGGTTTTTGTGCAAGTTTCCCTTTCTTGCAGCCATTCCATTTGAGCTTTTTGTGCCCAAAAGGTTTCCTCTTGTTTGTAAGCATTACACAAATCTTTTTTCAGATCATTGACTCTTACTTCCTGAATTGAACTTCCTTACATTTTTGCTAAGTTGATTTTCTCTTTCAGTCCTTTAATCCTTACTGCAGCATTAACATATGTCTGTTTGTTCCACTTACTTAACTCTCTCTTGCAGTTTTTGATTTTCTAAGTCAAACTATACATTCTTAATCCTCTAACCTCCTATTTCCCTACCTTATCTACCACTTCATTAACCCCTTCTTGACCTAACCATATTCTATCATAATGAAATGTTCTTTTCCTTCTAACTTGCCTTGGATTCATATCAAGGAGTAAAGTGCAATGATCTAAAGTTTCTTTGGTGTAACAACCCTAGAAGCACATACAATTTATTTAGATTTATGTTAGACATGTTAGAAAAAAAAACCGAAAATAGCTATAATGAATAAACAATAGTATGATTTCTTTTATGTTATAGCATGTTGTATATTTTCCTTTAAGGGTTGTACCATAGAGCTCTTGAGAATTTTTGAAAGGATAAGTGTAAAAAATTTCCTCTAATCCTAGTTAGCCAAGTTGGTAGCTATCTGCCAAAAGTCAAAACCCTATGTCAACTTTTGTCTTGCTAGGATTGGTTGTTTTTTTTTTCCTATTTCTCTCTTTATTTCTTTTCCCATTTTTCTTGGCCTATTTTCTTTCTTTTTCTTCTACTTGGCCAGCCACTCTTTCTCTTCTTTCTTCTCTCTTTTGCTTTCATTTTCTTGAAGCTTTTCTCTTCATTTTGGTCATCTCCTTCCATTGGAAGTGAGCTTATCTTCTCACTAAGTAAAGTTCTAGACTTACTTGAAGTATTTACCATGAACTTTTGTTATTTTTTCAAGTTTATAAGTAGTAGTTGTGTAAGCATGAATAATTAGGCCATGATTATGAAGTTTTATTCCATGTTATGATGTTTATTGGCTTGAATGACTTGTAGTTAGTGTTTAAATCTTAAAATAACAAGTATTGGTTATTGATTGGTTGAAGAACCTTGGTATGGTTCAAGTGATTTGATTGAAATTTTGAGTGAAATTGGGATTGATTAAGACATAGAAGTTATAGAACTAGTTGAATTTAGTTGGTTTGTTGATTTTCCTTGCAAGTTAAAATTTTGGATCAGTCCGATTTTAGAGAAAATGTTGCCAAAATTTCGATAGAATTTAAAGAGCAAAAATTTGATAGGCGAGATTTAACTTAGGATATGCAGAAATTTAGGGAATTTGATGTGCAGAAAATTTCAAGAGCATGATCTATTAGTGAATTAATTTTTCTAGAACAAGAAAACCCTAAAACCTAAACCCTAGAAAGAATTGGGTTATTTATTGAATTTTTCTTACTAATTTACTTAGGGTTTTAATCAGATTTTCACTAGGTTATTTCTTTTGAATTTTAGGACCCAAGAGTGATTCACGTCTTTCTTACGAGATTTTCTCCTAGTTACTCCAAGGGAGTGTTTCTAGGTGTGCATGATGCATGAAATGTTATGTTATACTTGTAAATGTTATTTAATGAAATGTGTTACTTGAGGAAAGATATGTACTTCATCGCATCTATTCAGCAATGTGTTACATGCTTTTATTATCCAATGTGTTATTTGTGCTTGAGACTTCCGTAACTAACTTCACCATTACTTCACGGTTAGTCAATCCGGTCGTGATTAGGAGGGTATAAGGTGCTGAGTGTTTTAGGGCGTTTTGTTCTTTCCTATCTAGGTTGAATTCCTCTAAGAGGCCAACTCTGAATTGAACTTTCTTACTTGTTGGCCCTCCTAAGGTTGAGATTACTCCGTGGATGTGGTAGCCTGTATGGAGGTTATAAGGTGTATGATGGTTAGGGTACTTGCTTGTTAATACTGATATGATCATTGGCGAGGACCTGAGCTATTATCTTCGGTCCCAACGCCATTGTTACATGCTTCAGTACTTGCCACTTTTGCGGTTGAGCTCGCTCCCGTGGTCGTGCCTGTATCCGCCCTTAACTACTTGTTATTTAATTTGTTTATTCACTGTTTATTGAAATCGTTAATTATTATTATTTAATATTTTAATGGTTTACTGGTATAATTGCATGACTTGAGCACTCACTGGGCTATTATAGCTCATCCCTTTTATTTGTTTGCTTTAACCAAGCTTCTTGTACTGCTAAAGCTGGAAAAGCAGATTTTTGGATATGTTAGATGTTTTTTTATATATATATATTTTGATAGCCAAATTGTTTATGCTATTAATGTAAATATTATGTATATTTTGGGATGTAAAACCTCTTAGTGGTACTTGTACTTTTAAGTTGAACTATATGAAAGTATTTATGGGTTATGTATGTTTGGATCTATTGAGTGAGTGCTTGATTTGAGTCCTGGCTAGAGCTAGGCAGGCAATCCGCTAAGCCCTTTGGTGCGACTTTGGGTAAGGTGGGGCTGTCATAAGTGGTATCAGAGTTTAGGTTTGAATCCTATCTCTAGTGCTAGAATTGATTGTGTGTCAGGTAGGAAATTTGAATTGAGTCAGTTACTCTTGAGCCTGATCAACCTAAGTGTGAGGGATAAGATCCGAATTTTCGTGCCTGGACACTTATGTGAATATGTTTGAGAATGGTTTTAGTTCACTTTCTAAGCTTGATTTTGAGTGTGATATTTAGATATTGCTTATTATTAAGTAATTTTGGACTTAGATCTAATTGATTTATTATTGATACATGTAGGTATGGTTGAGAGTGTGCAGGGGGAGGTAGCCTAGCCATTTGACGTGGCTTCGGTACGTCAGGGGTTTCGTGCTAGACCGGTGGTTCAATACAGAGAGGGACCGAGACATTCTTACAGGACCTTTTCGCCTGTTCACCGAGTGCGTCCTGCATGTGGCTGTTGGAGGACCTACTCATACCCTGATTACGTTGTAGTTTCTTTGATCAAGGAGAGTAAGCGCCTAGGACACGTGGGTGATACCTCTCTGGGGCGTGTTTATGAGCTGAGGGAGGTAGTACGAGCCCAGACTCAGCGGATTCGAGAGCTGGAGGATGGTGTTCGAGAGGAGCAGCAGAGGACTGACGCTTTTAAAGAGTTGTACCATGGCACTCGTGCCTGACTCACTCGAGTCTTACGACACATTCAGGACCACACTGAGCGAGTTATCGACGAGTGTGGCCAGATGATAGGCCAATTAGTTGATGAGGCACGAGATGGGAGAGTGCACCTTGAGCCAGGTCATGCTACACATTCACCTCCTAGAGCCGAGAAGGCCCATGGGGATGAGCCGGAGAGAGAGCTCCTTAAGGCTGTCGATTTCACCGGATCAGTGGGCAGTTAGATTAGATTACTAGATAGGAATATGTATAAAGATCTATGTTTGCCTTACTATGTTCGTATGTGAAACTTTGAACCTATGTATGTCTTACTATGTTTTATATGTGAAACTTTTAAAATATGTAAATTGAATAATATGTATATATATGTGTGATTTTATTTGGCATGACATTTGCTTCCTTTGTTTTATTCATGAATTTGTACATTTTATTGAAATACGTCTCGTTAATTACTACGTGGATCTCGAAATAACTAGTTAATATTATTTTAGAAAATTAAGTGATGGTGAGTCGAGAGAAAGGACGTCCCCGTTGACAAGTTCAAGAAGAGAACTTAAGATTCAGCTTCAGGATTTGTTAGAAAGGGGATTTGTCAGGCCAAGTGTTTCACCATGGGGAGCTTCAGTATTGTTTGTAAAGAAGAAAGATGGTACCTTGAGGCTCTATATTGATTATCGAGGGTTAAACAGTGTCACAATAAAGAATAAGTATCCTTTACCTCACATCGATGAACTGTTTGACCAATTGGACGGAGTAATAGTATTTTTCAAAATAGACCTTAGGCAAGGATACTATCAGTTAAAAATTAAGGAAGAAGATGTACCTAAAACTACTTTTAACTCTCGATATGGCCATTATGAGTTTGTGGTAATGCCATTTAATTTGACCAATGCCCCATCGGCCTTCATGGATCTGATGCATAGGGTTTTCAAATCTCATAAGGAGCATGAGCAACACTTGAGAATTGTGCTACAAATTTTGAGATAACAAGCTATATGCCAAGTTCAGTAAATGTGAGTTTTGGAAAAATCAAGTGTCATTCTTAGGTCATATAATCTTCGAAAGAGGAATAGTGGTAGATTCCTCTAAGGTGTAAGTAGTGGTCAATTGGAAACGACCTGAGAATCTAACTGAAATTCGTAGTTTCTTGGGACTAGCTGAATATTATCGGCTGATTTATTAAGGATTTCTCGAAAATAGCCACACCACTTACTGTTTTGACCAGAAGAATGTTAAGTATACTTGGGATGAACGATGTGAGTAAAGTTTCAATGAACTTAAGAAACGATTAACATCGGCTCCAGTGTTAGCGTTACCAAGTGAGAAGGAGACTTTTAGTGTGTATACGGATGCTTCACGAGAAGGTTTGAGATGTGTGCTAATACAAGGGAAACAAGTAATTACCTTACGCCTCCCGTAAATTAAAACCTCATGAGAGAAATTACCCAACTCATGACTTGGAACTAGCAGCTGTGGTGTTTGCACTCAAGAAATGGAGACATTATTTATATGGGGTTACTTTTGAGGTGTATACAGATCATAAGAGTTTGAAGTATTTGTTTTCTTAGAAAGGAGCTGAATTTGCGGCAGCGCAGATGGGTAGAGTTGTTAGAAGATTATGATTGTACCATTAATTATCATCCAGGTAAAGCAAATGTTGTCACAGATGCCTTAAGTAGAAAAGTTCAAATGACTAGTTTGGCCGTACATGAGTGGAGTTTGTTAAAGGAACTTAGCGAGAGCAATTCTCGTGTAGTTGGCTCTAAGGTGATTTGTAGAAATATTGATATGCAATCTGAATTGTTGGAACAAATTAGAGAACCTCATGGCAAGGATCCTACTTTACAAAAATGGATAGAAAAAGCTAAAGCAGGTATCCTACCTGAATATAGTATTAGATCAGAAGGATTGTTGAGATTTCAAAATCGAATATTCATACCGAGGGATAAAGAGTTGAAGAGAATAATTTTGGAGGAAACTCATCGTTCTAGATATACTGTGCACCCAGGCAGTACCAAAATATATCAAGACTTAAAAAATTATATTGTTGGGATAATATGAAGAGAGATATAGCACAGAATGTTCAATCTGTCTTACGTGTCAACAAGTAAAGGCCAAGCATAAAAAACCGTCAGGGTTATTGCAACCTTTAGAGATCCTGAAATGGAAATGGGAACACATTACTATGAATTTTGTTTCGGATTTACCGAGAACTTAAAGGGGATATGACGCCTACTTGGGTTATAGTTGATCGATTAACCAAATCTGTTCATTTTCTGCCAATGAACATGACCTATTCCTTGAAAAAGGTTGCCCAAATGTTCATAGACAAGGTTGTTAGATTCATGAAATTCCAGTAAGTATAGTCTCAGATCAAGATTCTCGGTTTACTTCAGCGACTTTGGAAACAAATGCATGAAGCTTTGGGGACGAAATTGAATTTTAGCACGGCTTATCATTCCCAAACTGATGGACAGTCCGAACAAATAATTTAGATTTTAGAAGATATGCTACGGGCAAGTGTGATGGACTTTGGTGGTAGTTGGGATCAACACGTAATTTTGATAGAGTTTGCCTACAACAATAGATATCAAATCTCTATCCAGATGACTCTATTGGAGACATTGTATGGAAGAAGATGCAGAACACCTGGCTACTAGGATGAAGTGGGAGAACGAAAAGTTCTAGGTTTGGAAAAGGTACCGTGGATAAAAGAAGCATATGAGAAGGTCAAACTGATTCAGCAACGAATCCAAACTGCTCAAAGTCGTCAAAAGAGCTATGCTGACCACAGAAGGAAAGAATTAAAGTTTGAAGTTGGAGATAACGTATTTCTCAAAATTTCTCCATTTAAAAGAGGCATCAAGTTTGGTAAGAGGAAAAAGCTTCAACCAAGGTACGTAGGACCGTTCAAAATCACTAAACGTATCGATAACGTTGCTTATCAATTGGAACTGCCTTCAAAATTGTCCAAAATGCACAATGTTTTCCAGGTGTCTGTACAGAAAAAGTATCATTCGGATCCTCATCACGTACTTCAACCCGAAAAAATTGAGCTGGATGAGACACTATCATATGAAGAACAGCCAGTCCAGATTTTAGACCGAAAGGTGAAAGAATTGAGAAATAAACAAATATCTCTGGTCAAAGTTTTTTGGAAGCATCACGGGTTGAAAGAACCTACTTGGGAAACAGAGGACGAGATGCGGAGGAAATATCCCCAACTGTTCGAAAATCAAAATAGAATTTCGAGGACGAAATTCTTTTAAAGGGAGGAGAATGTAACAACCCTAGAAGCACATACAATTTATTTAGATTTATGTTAAACATGTTAAAAAAAACCAAAAATAACTATAATGAATAAGCAATAGTATGATTTCTTTTATGTTATAGCATGTTGTACATTTTCCTTTAAGGGTTGTACCATAGAGCTCTTGAGAATTTATGAAAGGATAAGTGTAGAAAATTTCCTCTAAACCTAGTTAGCCAAGTTGGTAGCTATGTGCTAAAAAGTCAAAACCCTATGTCAACTTTTATCTTGCTAGGATTGGTTATTTTTTTTCCCATTTCTCTCTTTATTTCTTTTCCTATTTTTCTTGGCTTATTTTCTTTCTTTTTCTTCTACTTGGCCAGCCACTCTTTCTCTTCTTTCTTCTCTCTTTTGCTTTCATTTTTTTAAAGCTTTTCTTTTCATTTTGGTCATCTCTTTCTATTGAAAGTGAGCTTATCTTCTCACTAATCAAAGTTCTAGACTTACCTTGAGGTATTTACCATGAACTTTTGTTATTTTTTCAAATTTATAAGTAGTAGTTGTGTAAGTTTATAATCAAGTTTTTGTTGTTAAGCATGAATAATTAGGCCATGATTATGAATTTTTATTCCATATTATGATGTTTATTGGCTTGAATGACTAGTAGTTAGTGTTTAAATCTTGAAATAACAAGTATTGGTTATTGATTGGTTGAAGAATCTTGGTATGGCTTAAGTGATTTGATTGAAATTGGGATTGATTAAGACAGAAGTTATAGAATTAGTTGAATTTGGTTGGTTGGTTGATTTTTCTTGCAGGTTAAAATTTTGGGTTAGTCCGATTTTAAGGGAAATGCTGCCGAAATTTCGGTAGAATTTAAAGAACAAAAATTTGATAGGCAAGATTTAACCTAGGATATACAGAAATTTAAGGAATTTGATGTGCAGAAAATTTCAAGAACATGATCTATTAGTGAATTAATTTTTCTCGAACAAGAAAACTCTAAATCCAAAACCCTAATTTTAAACCCTAAACCCTAAAACCTAAACCCTAGAAAGAATTTGGTTATTTCTTGAATTTTTCTTCCTAATTTACTTAGGGTTTTAATCAGGTTTTCACTAGGTTATTTCTTTTGAATTCCAGGACCCGAGAGTGATTCACGTCCTTATTACGAGATTTTCTCCTAGTTACTCCATGTGAGTATTTTTATGTGTGCATGATGCATGAAATGCTATGTTATACTTGTAAATGTTATTTAATGAAATGTGTTACTTGAGGAAAGATGTGTACTTTATCGCATCTATTCTGCAATGTATTACATGCTTTCATTATCCAATGTGTTGTTTGTGCTTGAGACTTCCGTGACTAGTTTCACTGTTATTTCACGGTTAGTTAATTCGGTCGTGATTAGGAGGGTATAAGGTGTTGGGTGTCTTAGGGTGTGTTGTTCTTTCCTATCTGGGTTGAATTCCTCTAAGAGGCCAACTCTGGATTGAACTTTCTTGCTTGTTGGCCCTCCAAGGTTGAGATTACTCCGTGGATGTAGTAGCCTGTATGGAGGTTATAAGGTGTATGGTGGTTAGGGTACTTGCTTGTTAATACTAATATGATCATTGGCGAGGACCTGAGCTATTATTTCGATCCCAACGCTATTGTTACATGCTTTAGTACTTGCCACTTTTGCGGTTGAGCTCGCTCCCGTAGTCGTGCCTGTATCTGTTCTTGACTACTTGTTATTTAATTTGTTTATACACTGTTTATTAAAATCGTTAATTATTATTATTTAATATTTTAATGGTTTACTGGTATGTTTGCATGACTTGAGTACTCACTGGGCTATTATAGCTCATCCCTTTTATTTGTTTTCTTTAACCAGGCTTCCCATACTGCTAAAGCTGGAAAAGCAGATTTTTGGATATGTTAGATGTTTTTTTTATATATATTTTGATAGCCAAATTGTTTAGGCTATTAATGTAAATACTATGTATATTTTGGGATGTAAAACCTCTTAGTGGTACTTGTACTTGTAGACACCAAATTTTGACACACCATTTATTTCTAAACACAGGAAGGGCATGTTTGCATTTTTTGGATAAATTTTAATTTTTTTAATAATTTGGGGGGCAAAATAGTAATTTTATCTGTAAATATTTTTCTATTAGCTTTTGAAGGGCTTTAAATTCATATTTTTTACTGTTATGTGAATTTGTTAATTCTTTATAATTTTTCTAAACTTAATTAGTATTCTTTATATTTTTACTATCACGAGGGCAAAATGGTAATTTCGTCCCGCGAATACCATTTTAGCTCATTTTTAGTTCCAAATTTATTTTTCTAATTCTTTAAGCATTTTTTTAATTTCTTTGATTTTTCGAGGCTAATATCTTTTTTTTTTGAATTTTCATTGCTTAAGGGCAAAATTGTCATTTTTACAAATTAAATTCATTTTTCACAAATTTTGAGTCAAAAATGCATTTTCTAGTGTTTTAAGCTTATTTGTAATTTTTGATAATTTTTTGAGGACAATAACTATTTTTCTGTGAATTTTCATTGCCTAAGGGCAAAATCGTCATGCTACAGTTTAAATTCATTTTTTGTCAAATTTTGAGTCAAAAATGCATTTTCTAGTGTTTTAAGCTTATTTTTAATTTTGGTAATTTTTTGAGACTAATATCTATTTTTTGTGTATTTTCGTTGTTAGGGGCAAAATCGTCATTTTACACCCCGAGCGCGTTTTTATTAGTTTTGAGCTCTAGTTTTTTATTTTGAAATCTACTGTGAATTCTTTTTAAAAAATTTTTAGAAATTGTTGTCCAATTCTTTTTAATTTTAGGGTCAAAAAATATTTTTTAATTAAAATAGCAAATTTTTAATATCGGTGGCATTTCCGTTATTTTATAGCATTCTTGGCCAACAAGACAAGGGCCTATAAATACCCCTTTTAATCAGTAGAAAAAAGAAGGTGAAAAAGGTAGAAACCCTAAAACACTTTGATTTTTGTGCAAAAAGATCAAACACACACATTTTACACTAAAAAACACACACTAGCGCCGTTCCTCATTTTTCATTCATCGTTCATCATCTTCAACCTCCAGATTCGCCACTATTCATCAGATTTTTCAAGAAAACTTCAACGCTTAATTGGGTCTACTCATTTGTCATCAAAACAGCAGGATTAAAGAGGTAATATTTTAGAATTCAATTTTCTTTTGCATCTTTTTTTCCTATAAGTTAATCTGATATGAATTCTTGTTGCTTTTTGTTATGTTAATTTTTTATTATTTATTATTTTTTTTATTTTTTTATTTTGATGTTATCTCTGGGGATGTTGTTATTTGGGTTTGATCTATTTTCTTCACCGCCGTTCTTCATTCCTCCACTACCACCGAATTCACCATCAGCCACCTCTATCCGGTAATTTCAACCCAAAATTCTGTCAAAATTCTTGCGAAAACTAGCCCAATTTCCTCAACCTCCAAGCCAGAACAAAATCTGCCAGTCAACCACCCCAAGCTCAAACAAACGACCAGTGTCAAACTCCGTCAGTCAACCACCCAAAAGCCCCTATCAGTACCAGAACCACAGAAACGCCATCCCCTTCCCCTGTTCCTCTTTCCACAGAACCAAAATGCTCTCATTCATTATCAAGACAGCCTCAATTCGCACTTCCCCTTCTACTGCTCCCTCAATTTCACCACCCAACCAAGTAGAATCATATCCAAATCAGTAGCACACAACAGGCCACAACCCTTAACCACCTTTCTCTTCCCCTTTTACTGTCCGAATCACAACAAATCAGCTCCAGGGCAATTCAAAGAGCATCAGCCCCAAGACCACTTTCTCCTCCTCCATCTCGTCCTTAACATCACCACCAAGACCAACCGAAACCAACACAGAGTTACCCCTAACTACACCCAAAACTACCAGAAACCCCTCCCCAATTACCAGCCTAAGGCATTCCACTCAAGGCCACACAATCAAGCCCATGCACCAAAACCACAAACAATCACCACCATCCATTTATCCTTTCTCATTCAAAAAAGTCAAGTCCTGGGTTCCTTTTAAATTTTTCTGCATCCAGCGCAACCTTGTACGATTCGTGCTTGATTTGCCATGATTTTTTTTTTTTTTTGGTTTATAAGTTTAGAGGTGAAGAGGAGAATAACTGATTTTTGGGGATTTTGATTGAACTGTCGGTTGAAGAACCAATTGGGAAGGGAGAATTTGTGTTCTGGAATTGAAGGCCTTGAGGAATTGGAATTCGGGTTTTAGGGAATAAAGAAGAAAGGAATTAGCCAAAAGTTGCAGAAAATGATTTGAATGGTCTGAGACTTTCGGTGAAGAAGAAAGACGAATGGACGGGAATTTGGGTTCCGTGGACTTTTATGCCTTTTGATTGCTTATTTTATTAATTGTTTCTTGTCGTTTTGTTAATGTTATCAAATCAAGTCAATTAATTGATTCATGGTCACCAATGCAAGTTCATTTACGATTTTTTTCTTTTTTTTGTTTTGCTCTTTGTTTATATTACTTTCTTTTAATGTAGTAATCACGAGTGTTTTGATTATGATTTGGTAATTAAGTTAATTAATTCAAATTAGTTTAGATAATTGATTCTACTTTATCTATTTTAGTCATTGTTTTTTACTACCAATGTTAAGTCTACAATTCTGTAGAGTAATCCTTTTAGATTTTATGTTCTTTCAATTAGACTCTGCAATTTATGTTTTGCCCACTTTTGTTAAAAATTATTGTTTTTGTCCCCTCATTTCACCTTAATTTGCATCTTTGCCCCTTAGATATGCTTTAATTTTCAATTTTGCCCCTTCAAGATTTATAGAAATTTTATTTTAGTCCCTTTAATTGCTAGAATTTACATTTTACCCCAATTTATCAATATTTACATATTTTTTAGGCTTTATTTATTTATATTGTGATACATTGACATGTTTGTTCATTTTGATTAGTATTAGTACCAGGTCTTCAAAGAGGTATCCCAATCTCTCATTATTTTTCCTTTATGTGCTCCAACGTGCTTTAATGTGATATTTTATGTAATTTTTTATGCGTTTCTTATTTTATGCATTTTTGCGTATTAATTTATTTTGTGTTATTTAATTTTAAATTTTATTATTTTTTACGGAAAATGTAATATTCTTGTATTTAGCTAGTCAATGTAATAGTTAGATAATTTTCTCATATTTTTAGCAAAAATTTGTGTAATTAGATAGAAAATGTAATAGATAGGGCATTTTAAATTTCTCCCTTAAATTGTAAATCAAGCCCCCCGGTGTAATAGTTAGGATTTATTTGCTTTTGCGTGCTTATGTGTTTATTTCTTTTACCGCTCTCCTTAGGATTTTTGCATCTAGAATATTATGCTTATGTGTTATGTGCTCCTATGTGATCGTATATGTTTTTATTTGTCTAATTTGCTTTTAATTCATGCTTTAATATTTAATTCATGATTTATGGTATTCCGTCACCACACTAGTCCAACGCTAATCGTGATTTCATCGTTTCCCGTTAGTCCAACGCTAGTGGGGGATCCCTAGAAAGGGCTAGTCCAATGCTAGACCCTTAGGACATTTTAGTATTAGGTACACTCGTGGGCATTTTACATCCCACTTCACACATTATAGTTTTCTTTCTATTTTCGCATGATTTATTACTATTATTATTATTATTATTATTATTATTATTGTTATTATTATTATTATTATTATTATTACTATTATTATTATTATTATTATTTACTTATTTTTAACACATATTCAAATGCATGACATATAGGTTGCATTTCACTTAGAGATTAGGACATTTGTGTGATTCGACTAGAAATAGTCATCTACTCACGTAAGAAGCGGTGGCGTACATGCCGTTCTCCCCTCCGTGAGTAGAAACATTCAGTCACGAGTTATTAGTCCCCCGTACCCGTCATGTTGCATCCCCACTTTCTTCAATCACTTATTATCTATATTACTATTTTGCTTTTCTTTTTGCATTTCATTTTTGCATTCACACTCGTGACTCCCTCGAGGTCTCGATTCGGATTTCGCAATTAATGCGATAATCCCGATCAAGCCCCGACGGTACATTTCAACCCTCCCGATATTCACATTTAGATTTAGGATTTGCATTCATTTAGATACATCCAAACGCGATAGAACTTAGGGTTAATTTTAGGAAATTTTGATTAAACCTCGCAACTAGCCTCGGCTAGGTTGAAAGGGTGCCTTAGGCGCAAACCTTTGCCTTCCCTTTCTTCAAATGTGACTCCCGGACCCTTTTCTCTCATTTTTCATAGACCGGAGTCGAAAAAGGGTTTTAAAATATTTTTCTAAAATTTTATTTTTATTTTTGTTAAACAATTTTCGGGTGACTTGGTACACCCTAACTCAGTATCAAGTGGCGACTCCATTTTCTTTCAAAATAAAACCTTTTTTCAAAAATTATTTGACCAAATCTGTCGCACTTTTAGTCCCGGCCTTGTTTTCTTTTAAAATACCGTTTTTCTTAAAATACATTTTTTTACTAAAATTTTTATTTTTCTCACACACGCACGGTTTTTTCCAAAAAACTTTATTTTCTAAAGGGTCACCGAAACCGGATCGTCTTTTCGAGACACGACAGTCAACGACCCCACGAAGCACCCCTTTTACCCACGATTTTTTAGGACGCGACAGTACTTTTAAGTTGAATTATATGAAAGTATTTATGAGTTATGTATGTTTGGATCTATTGAGTGAGTGCTTGGTTTGAGGCCTGACAAGAGCCAGACAGGCAGTCCGCTAAGCCCTTTGGTGCGCCTTTGGGTAAGGTGGGGCTGTCATATTTAGAAACATGAGTAATTGTGGCTATTCTAAATGCTACATCTAGCCACCGTACTCAGCCCTTTGTCCAGTCTTTCCTTAATCTCTTATTCATCCGCCTAGTTATTACTCCACGTCCAGGGTTGACCTCTATACCCCATATCTATCGATTGATTATCTCTAATCATCCCTTTGAAAACACTGAAAGTCCATTCGTCTCTAATTCTACCTCTCCACTTCTTATCATTGGAACATATATCATTGAAATCCCTTATTATCATCTAATTATCTCCCCATAAACTTCTCCTCGTTCCTAATACTTTCTACTGTTCTTTCCTTATTCTATAATTTGTATTGGCATAGATGCCGATACACCACCATTTAACCTCTTTCCCCTTATCCTCAATTAAGACTTCTTAACTAAAGGCAGTGGCTTCCACTTTTTTGACCATTCCATTCTTATTCCAAAAAGCACTCTTTCCTCCAGCTTTACCAATTGAAGTAGTAGTTTTCATTTGATCAAAACCCAATCTTTTCTCAACTTTCTCCATACAACGCTCTTGATTCTTAATTTCTAACAAAATCACTAAAATTGGGGAATGGAGTTTCAACTCCTCTTTCAACTGGGATATTATCAAAGAGCTCCCCGCCTCTTGGAAATTCCATACAAAAACTTCTCATTGTTCATCCGGGGACTTTTCAGAAGAAGTTTTCCCAACTTGAGCTGTATTGTTATTCAATTGCAAAATCATAATCTCCCATTTCTTTGTTATTCCCCTTCCTATCTCGTAATCAGATTCTTCCCCTCCACTAACTCAAATTTTCGTTTTCCTATCTATTCCATAATAACATATGAACCATTAATCTCATTCAATAGAATTCTATTAATCTCAGCACTTCTTCTAAATCTCATCTGGTTTGTTTTTTCAATTCTCTCTTCCTTTGTGTCGGTAATACATTTCCCTCATCATGATCAAACCTTGTCTACAAACTAGTTTTTGCCTTGTCTAGAATTTTAATCTTTGGATTTCTTGACAAAGCTCCCATCGTATTTTCATTTACCATGAGTCTCCTAAGGCCTCTCCCTTTGTTGACTAAAAGATATAGTTGGTAAAAACAACTTGGTCACATTCTCAGCTTCAACTATTCTCCCCTTACTTTTCTGACTCAGATTTTTAATTTTTATTTCCCCTCCAGACCCAACTTGCCCCTTATCTTAATAGACAAGTTTTTCTTGTCATCCTCAGAACTATTGAACCTACCTACTACACTACTTTTCCTATTCAAATTCAAAGTATCATTCTCTCATGACTTGTTCGCCTTTTCATTTTCAATTCTTCTGCTATTACCATTTTCTTCCTGAGTTCCCTTCTGACTGGAGCCTCTGAATTGCTTGAAATACTCATGATTCACCATACTCATGATTCACCATTGACTTGCTTAACAGAGGTGTTGCTTTGAAACCTTTTGCCTTCAACCAAAGGCCATATTGTTGGTGAGAGTCTTCTGCAATCCTCCTTTTAATACAGGACTTTTCTCCATGTCTTATTATCCCACAATTGAAACAGAAGTCAAGACATCTTTAATATTTGAATTGCAACCATCTGGTATTCCCATTGAATTTCACTATTGTTCCTCTGAGCAATGGTTGGTTGATGTTAATTTCAACCAATATTTTTAGATATCGCCCTCTTTGCTACCAGATTGTGGAATCATCACATCCAAAATCTTCTAAATACACTTCCTACCTTTCTTCCAATCTCTTTTGAAAACCAGTGCAATGGTAGGTTCCAAATTTGCACCCAATAATTATTTTTAGAGAAGAATTCAGCATTTTCATCAATTCCTTCATGCCATTTCTTCAAGACCATCTAGTTATCAATGAGCCATGGTCCTCCATTTTGAACTTTCTCTAAATTTGTCTTTCATTCAAAACCAAATTGAAAGAAATTTATTCCAATTTGTAACTTTGATCTTTTTGGTACATCCCCAGGAGCTTGAAACAAAACTCTTTACCCTATTGAAATTAATAAACTTTTCACCTACGATCTTTCCTAGAAGGCTCAGCTTGCAGTCTTTTATCCCCTCTTGTACATCTTATAACTCCAAAACTGAACCTTTTTTCTCCTTACTATTCAAATCAAATTTCTCCAAAACACTTGACAAATCTTCAACCATTCTCAGTACTTAAGAATTCTTTTTAGGATTCCTCACATGATAGTTTTGAAAAGCAGCTTACCAACCCTGAGAAGACAAAAATACTATAGACCAAGATTACAGGAATAAGAAGAAAAAATGGAAATAGCTAGGCAGAACAATAATCAAGCTACAAATTGGAGAGAAACTCAAATAAAGAAAAGGAAAAAACTGTTCAGTTGCACTGAAGTCAAGCACTAAGAAACTAGAGAAATCAAGGAGGTAAAGATGAGGATAGAACCATTTAAAGTGGCATGCAAGATAGGAA
Source organism: Mitragyna speciosa (assembly GCA_024721245.1). Lineage (NCBI taxonomy): Eukaryota > Viridiplantae > Streptophyta > Magnoliopsida > Gentianales > Rubiaceae > Mitragyna > Mitragyna speciosa. The sequence goes on from JAMWEH010000689.1 coordinate 31,908, forward strand.
TAGACCAGTGAGAAGCATGACCTTGGTTTCACTACCTTCAAAACTGAATGACCCTTCTTCCTATGATGAATTCCCGCCCCAAACCCTTTCTCCATCTCGCAATATATGGTTAAAACTCACTGAACAGAAACTATAGCTAACACTGTCCTACATAAGAGGAATAAAATCTCTCATTTTAGAGAGAAGATGAATAGAATATTTCTCCCAACAATTTCTCAAAAATCAAAATGTACAAGATTCAACAACTTCTTACCAGATTTAACTCTATGCACTCAAAAAGTATTTTAAGGGACAATTGACTCTTATATCAAGATCATCGAACAACATTAGTATATGCTTGCTAATATATCACATCTCAACCACTTGAATAGAAATTTAATATGAAAATCTAAGGGTCTTTAAACAAGGTTGTAATGGGGCTAGGGTCAATGGGCAGATAAAAAGGAAATTTTTGGTGTAAATACGTGTCAAAGAGAATGTTTAAATTTACTATATGAATTCAATTATCATTTTTCACATACTTCATTGCCTCATGTAATACATAAATTGAGCAAACTACACAACTACATACACATCTAGGGCCCCAATATCACGAAACAACACATATATACACATCACTTCACAAACATTTTTGTGCTTTTCCACTTTTTTTCTCTTTTTTTTTTTCCTTTTTGAACATGAACCGAAATAACTTCAAGAAACTTGTACTTGTCAATAATTGTTTTCTTTAATCAACATTGCAATAAGGCTTGTAACTTTTCATGCAACAAAATCAAAACACTTCTTTGACACAAGGTTGAAAGCGAAGTTAAAACAAACAGGTTTTGGTCAAATTTAGTGACTGATAAAAGAAGAAAAGGCTAAGGCTCAAAATGATTTCTAGTGGTATCATATAAAGGTAGGTATTTTAGAGAGTCAAAAGGGGTTAAACCTAATTGCCCTTGTCATTTTAATGCACCAAATTTTCATAAAAATGTGATTTTGACATCCATAACAAAGCAAGTTCTAGAATGTCACAACTATATATGATAACCACTCATCCAAAGAAAATAGAGCAGATTTTTGAATGAAAAGCTCTTAAGGCTCAAAAGCTCACAAGTGGTTAACTTTGTGTCAAATCTTGTAAACTATGATTTCAATCTATTGTTAAGAACTAATACAATACTCATATTAGCAATGAAAATCATACTAATCATGCTTGTCTCTTACTAAGAAATGAGAAAGATGAGATTATCACAAAAAAGAAAAAATTCTACCACAATTAAAGAAAGCACAAAAATGACACTTAAACTAACTACGACACATTAACACCAAACATAAAGCAAATGCATAAATCCTCCCCCACATTTAGACTCTACATTATCCCCAATGTAAGAGAATAAATTATAAATAAGAGTGATGGGAACTTTCCTAAAAAGGCAGCTAAGCATCGCGGAGTTAGATAGAACTAGCAAGAGCCGTGGACTCCTTTATCGTGGAAGACTTGGACCGCTTTTTCTCTGAGTAACATTTGTAAAGCATGGGCAAGCCTCAAAGGATTAAGTCTTTTGACTTTTTGTTACATTCCAACTCCTTGAGTATTGGTTGTAAGACGGGACCGTGCTATACAAAATAACGTGTTCTAACTTGTTCTCGTAATTGTCTTTGAGAGCCAGCTATAAGGTGCGAGCGCATCTTGTAAAATATAGTCTTCTAACTTTTTTTAATCTTGGTGCTCACCAACTAACTAACTGTAAGACATGGTCACGCTCTATGAAGTAAAATATTCTGATCTCTCAAACATGGAGTATTCAAAGCACCACTTATAGGACGTGGACATGTCCTATAGAAGAAGTCTTCTATCAAAATAAAAATAATTAGACTTTTATACTTAAACTTAAAACAAAT
>JAMWEH010001724.1:0-44778 GCA_024721245.1 Mitragyna speciosa
GTTTTCCCATCAGGTTTTGCTCCCCAGTCCAATATATTGTAAGTGCCAACAATGGCCATCGATTGATTGAACAACAAGAAGAGAAATGCAACAGTAAAAATACTAATGGGCTTCTCCATTTTCGACTTTTTCACACACATACGACACTCGTGGAGGCAAGAAATTAGAGAAATCAAGAATTGAGATGGAGTTTGAATGATGGAGTGAGATCAGTTGGAGCGGGATATTTATAGAGGGAAGTAGAAAGGATGAAAACAGAACGTGCAACTTTTGAACCAATTGGAATAGAAAGCAAGCAGTCAGCGCTGAAATTGGAATGGGAATTCTGTGATGGTCAATAGGGAAAAAAGGAACATGACTTCAAACCTAAAATAGGTTTGGGTTTTAGGCTGCTTTTCGGTAAAATGCATGCACGGATACTGGTGGAAGAAAGAAAGATTGTACTGTACGAAGAGCAATAAATTAGACTGTACTTCAATCCTAAATAGCCTGTATATTCTTTTTTTTTTTTCCTTTTGATCGCAAAATAGACTGTATATTCCATGATGGACTATTTTTAATGGACTGTAGTATTTCAATGGAATAAATCTCTGGTAGAATATTAATATGGAGTCTAGTCAATTCATAAATTAATTTTTGCTTATATCGATTTCAAGCTTTGAAGTTTGATATGTGGTACTACTTAAATGATTTGTTGATTGATGGGGAACGGGATCTACTTAAAACGTTTTCTTTTTCTCAAAAAAAAAAATTTTTTTCTTAAAATTACTGAGCATACAACGAGGTGTGCAAATTTAAAGGAAAATAATAAGGAAAAAGAGTGGAAATTAATAGTAGTTAGGATGTATTAATGTTCCATTCTATGGATGCTTACAATAAGGGAAAAAAGGAAATTGAAAAAATGATATAAACTTTAACACCAAATCTTCCTGTTTAATAACAATAATAACACAACAACAACTAGTGTTTGAAAGCACACTCCCATGAGCGTGCTTAATTAAAAGAAGAAAAAAAATGATAATGTAAGAATTCAGAAAACGTGGATTAGGGGTGAGCAAATTTGGTAAATACAGAATTATCAACCAAATTCCAATCGAATTCGGTAATTCAAAAAATTCAAAAAAAAAAAAATCGAATTAAGTCGGTATTCAAAAATAAAATTCTAATTTGGTAATACTGAATATACTGAATTTAATTCGGTAATTTGAATTCGATATATGTATACATAGCAAATTCAAATTACCAAATTTAGTATTAATTAGGCTAGTAATTCGATGGTAGGCTAGGTTATTTAGTCCTTAGGTTGGGCCATTATTTCTCCCATTATTCCCTTACAATTTTTTGAATTTTAAATTTTAAATTTTTTTGAATTATGTTACCAAACTAATATACCGATTTATCTAATTGAATTTGGAATTAAATTCAGTTTAATATTAAATAAAATCAAAATCAAATTGGTAAATTTGAAAAAAAATCAAATCAGCCAATTTCAAATTATCGAACTATCGAATTATCAACCGATTCTCATCCCTAATGTGGATTGTGTGGCTTAGTTATGAAAAATTTTGTTGAGTTCCTATTTATTAGTTGTGATTGAAGTAAATATTTATGCAAAGTAAGGGCAATAATCAATGTTAAAAAATTGATAGAAAAGTTAACACCAAATACAGTGTTGCCGCCTAAATAATAATAAGATAATAATAGATTAGTATTATTAGTTTATTCTTGCATGCAAAAAAAAGTTTTCATGCTTGAAACAGGGTTGAAATAATTTACTAATTCATCAGCCACAAAGAAAGTTTTCATTTTAAAAGCTAGTAATACTTGCATTTTCAGACTCTAAGGCTGTAGAGTTTTATTATTATCAAAATCAACTACTTTTCTAGTTTTATGAAAATGAAGATGGCTTTATTAATGTCAAAAGAAAGTTACGGAGAAGCAAGGATTATTCCAATAGCCCTTATAAAATGATTATGCATTCCGGATGCAAAAGCTTTGCTGTAAATTTTAGAATAAATAAGTTAGAACTTGATGCCATTTGTAAGACTACAACAAACGTTTAGTTTATTCAGCTTCACTAAAGAAATAGGTTAAAGTTTATATATCCTCCATTGTAATTATTTGTGTATTTATTTAAAAAATCTAGTAGGGATCTATGCCAAATTATCCCACCACTTATTGCTGACAAAATTTCCTTCGCTTATTGCAACAAATGTACAAAGCTTCAGTCAGTACAAATTACTAACTCAAGGAATGAGTGGTATGACATGCTATGTGAATTTAAAATACAATATATTCGGCTGCATTAATTATTAAAAATGAAAATGCCACTTATAGATAAAAAGCTATACATATATACATACATATGTACACATACATACACACATATAAGCTATACAAACATACATATATTAACGCGCGCGCGCACAGACGGTGGAAAATGCATCTGTATGTAGGAAAGCCCTTTGATAACCATATCCTCATGCTGCCATGACCGTCCGTCTTATAAACAATTTTGTATTATTTTCCCCTTTTTGGGGAAAAAAATTGGTGGGTAAAAAAAAAATACAAGGGTTCTAAAAAAAATGTGAGTATTTGGGGTAAAATGCTGCTAGATAAATTGTGTCTTTTAATATTTTTTTTACACACAATTTTCTTCGTATCTTTTAGTGCCTTCTACGTTTGGTCATGGTTTTCTTATGAGGTAATGATGAAAATGAATTATCCTGTTTGTCATACATTTAATTTTATTTTGCCACATGCAATTAAAAATTCAATCGATGATGAATGAAATTAATATTTGACCATCATAATTTTTTTTCCCCAATCTGTAAGCTTGATACTGAAGGATTAAGAGGAACAAAAAAAAAAAAAATCAAATTATAGGATGTTGGTAGTAATGGACTTCTTGGTGGCTCCTTTGATTATTTAGTTGGGATAAGGTACGGATACATTAACTTGTACGGTTTTTACGTCAGAAGAAATTAGCGTACCTCTGAATTCATGACCAAAAAATAAAAAGAAAAGAAATTAACGTAGGCATTCTGCCCAAGAAAACAAAACCGTTCTGTTGCCTCGAAACGAAAGAGAAGAAATCGGCGGCCCCCATTCATTAGTTGTTTGAAGCGACCAGTTATGAAATCGATATATTACCTCTTTTGCCCCAAAATTTGAGGCATAGATCACTGTCATCCCTTAATAAACAATTCCACTGAATTCATCACCAAAAAATAAGTTAAAAGAATTGAACATTTTGTGATAACAAAAATACTTAAAAAAAATTGTAAATTCTTGTAAAAAATTGCAAAATTTTTATCAAACTTACAACTTTTATGAAATTGTTAGCTTTTTTTTTTATTAAATTTGGGACACCTGTAAGATCTATGCCAAATCCTCCCGCCACTTATTGGTGGCTTTTAAATTTTAAAAAAATAGCAATTCTTATCATTAAAACTGATATCTAGAAACATAAATTATTAAATTGATTCAAGCAATTTCAATTATGAGAACAAGATTTGGCCAAGTGATTAGGCTGAAGTGAAACACACACACAAGGGTTGAAAATGCTAATACTGAAAGCCCTTTGAGGACTAGGCCCTAATACTGAATAGAGCTATGTATAATGACGAAAATATATTGTTGTTGGAAAACATAAGGAAACTATTGTACACTGATATTCTCATTAAGCTCAATAGTGTGGAATGTTAATGCATACAAAAGTCACGATTGACAAATGTATGCTTAAGGAAACCATTTTTATAACTCGGTACAGGATAAAGATGTAACTTGGCGAGCAAGGATTCACATATGTAATGGTTGATTCCGTAATGTAGAGGCTATCGGTCAGTTGACAAAATAAATCAAAGTAAAAAGCGAGCAAAGCAAGTGACCGCCAACGTGCACTGGATTTTCATAAAGAGTTGTCATCTTACTTTATATTTAACACATTGGAGATAAATCAAAAAATTATTACAGTATGAATATAAAGTGGACAATTTCTTGTAAATAGTACTAAGCTTGACACTAGAAGTCTGACATTGAGATTGCGCACTGGCAAACGTGAATAGCAAATTGACGAAATGATTCCTTGAGTGAAAAGAAGAACATAGACGAAACGACATGCTCTTTATACTCAATTTTGGGTACAATGCTGTGCATATGGCATGTGCCTTGATTTACGTACAAGACTAACATCGTTGTATTTCTCTTCTGGCTGCCATGACCCTCCATTTTATAAACCCTTTTGCAATATTTTTCGTTTTTTTGAAAAAATTTTGAAAAAAAAAATAGTGATGGTAAAAGAAATAATAAGGGTTCTAAAAAAATGTGAGCATTTGTGATCAGATTTGTTGGATACGTTGTATCTATGGATGTAAACATACCGTTGTATCTATGGATGTAAACATACCGAACTACCTGCCAGTTTGGAGTTGATTGAGTTCGAATAGTTCTACTTGATTACTGAGTCGAGCTTGAGCTTTGAGTACTTTATTCGAATAGCTCGTGAGCTATTTGAGCATATATATGTATGTATATATGTATGCATGCATGGTCTGTATGTATGTACATACCTATATAAATGCACATGTGTGTGTACATATACATAGATACATACACATGTAGATACACACACAATTACATATTTATACCTTTACTAGGTTGAATAGTAAAGAGTAATTTAGTAAAATTATATTAATATAAAAATTAAATAAAAGACAACACACAACGCACAGCACACGGCTTTTTATTTCTTTTCTCTCAAACTCTCTATGCCCATCTTGCTCTTTACTCACAACACTCACGCGCGCGCACAAACGGATACACACGACATACACACACAACTATTGATGTAGTTGTTATGTTAATTTATTTATCTATTTGTGGTGTTGCTATCAAACTGAAGATCTTGATTTTGAAGTTTGATTTGGTGCATTTTTTTTTTATTTCGTTTTTGACTAATTATTGATTGGAATATTGTTTTACAGATCATCACGATCATTTTGGTTAAAAAACTTATCCCGATTGGCGTGACTTAGTTGATGTTCAATCTTGGCTCAATTGTGAATTTTTCTTTAGAACTATGTGATTTGAGATATTTCGGTCCATATCTAAAGTTGGATATGTAATTTATGCCAAAAAAAAAAAATCACAAGATGTAATTTGAAGGCAAAAAGTCGTCGACAGCAACTGTAGATTGCAGAACGTTATAGTAGCCTGAAGTGGCTGACAATGATATGCCACTCACTTTGGTTGAGGACCTTTTTTTTTGAAAATTAGATAAACTTTAGGAAACTTTGCAAAATATATATAAAAACATAAAGCTTTCCATTTTTTTGTATTTTCCTCCCTTATAAATTTTTTCAGAATTTATAAATTCAGCCCAAAATTTAAAAAAAATATATGTTAAATTCGAGCTTTAGTTCGAGCTTGATTGTGGTTTGAGCATGCTTTGAATTGAGCTTGACCTCTAAAATTATATACTTGACGAGCTCGAACTCGAGCTCGAGTAAAGTAATTTAAGACTTGAGCATGATTGAGCTCGGCTCAATTCGATTACCCTACGTTTATCTTTGATTAATTATTTTAGACACATTTTTTTCGTATCTTTTAGTGCCTTTTACCCTTGGTTGTGATTTTCTTATGAGGCAAAGGTGAACATGAATTATCCTATTTGTCATACATTTAATTCTATTTTGCCACATGCAACTAAAACTTCATTTGATGATGAACGAAATTAATACTTGACCACCAGATTTTTTTTTTAATCAATCTGCGAGCTTGATACTGAAGGATTAATAGGATAGACAAATCAATTGTAGGATAGTGGTAGCAATGGATTCGTTGGTGGCTCTTTTTGATTATTCAATTGGGATGAGGTACGGGTACATTAACTTGTGCGGTTTACTTCAGAAGAAATTAGCGTACGTCCGAATTCATGACCAACAAATAAAAAGAAAAAGAAATTAATCTAGGCATTCTGCCTAAGAAAACAAAGCAGTTCTGTTGCATCGTGGGCTGTGAAAAGAAGAGAAGAAATCGGCGTCCACATTCATTAGTTGCTCAAGGACGAGTTTTGAATTAGATTAATTACCTAATTTGCCCGTTGGATCAATGCAGTGCCATTTTCACAGTGTCAAATCTAGTGCCACTGATAAAGAAGTTTTCGCCTTGCATTCATACTTTAAAAATGGGCTTTGTCCCTCCAACAAATCCAAAAAAAAAAAAAAAAATTGGCTATTCATCATTAGTATTAAATTTGGTATTAAAAAAATGACACTTAGGATCCGAAGTACTAATTTGCACTCAAAATTTGAGACATACCTTACTTTCATTCCGTAAGTTTCAATGAAAAAGTACACAAAATTGTACAGTTCAAGTCAGTAATTGGCCTATTCCTTATTAAATAATAAAAAAATTTAATTAGTTTTTTAAGAAAATTGATAATTAGTTTTTATAGAATTTTTTTTTAAACTTACCCCCTTCTTTTTTTTTTTTTTTTGAAAAGTTTACCATTTTTCTTGTTGCATTTGCTGACGTTGTCCCACCGTAACATTCTCCCAAATCAAATTAGTATTTTGCCCTTTTTGCTTCTTTCTCTCTCTTTTTTTTTTTAATTTTATTTTAATGAGTAGTATTGTGCCTTACTTTCATGTAAAGCCATGTCATATTTACTTGGGGCGCCAAAATTGATCACTAACGGTAGGGTGCAATTGTCCCCCTCAACTTTTGCACATAGTAGATTATGATAGAAAAAATCAATATATCTAAATTTTCCCTCACCAATATCCCCGTATATTTTCCAAAAGCCCCCCTTTCTTAATAGTGCTCCTGATAGAGAATGAGTATGTATTTATGACAATAGCTTGATGATAAAGCTGTACAATTGGTGGGCCAATCTTAAATCGTAAATGTATACATTGACCTTGGACAAGAAAATTTCTCAATTGGTCAACCAACAACTCCAATCAAGGGTCCTCAATTAAACCAGGTTTGGCATGGATTGGAGTAAATGTCTTCCTAATGAAACTTAGGGAAGCAAACAATTGGTACTTCCCTAAACAAACACATCCGAATTTAAAAGCCTTGGTTTCCATCTTAATGTGCTTGGAGACCATCATGCAGTGCATGTGGAGCTTCCTTATTGCTTAATCACTTTAACGGATTTATTACTATATACTCCTAATTCTCCTCCATGATTTTGGCAAATCTTTAGAGTGTTCTTATGCTTCCAAATGGCAAAAATTGGCTCTTTATTTGGGTGAAATTCCGCCAACTAGAAATGGGGCCTCACAAGTACCATTTGGCACAAGTTGATGGTTCAAATTTAAAGGGCTAAGAATGGATGGACGATTGAACCAGCAATTCATATTTCAAATAAAAAAACAATATCGTTTTGAGTGACAAATTGTTACACCATCATTTCAACATTGTTATACCTTTTAACTGCACACCTCTACTTGTACAAATGAAAGGGCGTAACTTCGAAAATCCCCGCAACCAGAGGAAGTCATGTGAACTCAAAACATGCATACCAACTTCTTGAAGTTTTATTGCTTGTTATTTGCTGAAGAATATCCTATTGGATTAGAGCTTCTACAACTTAGAACTTCGAATTCTTGCCAATTTGTTGATTTATCGATTCTTTTGTCAGCAAAGGATAGGGATTCTTATTCAAATATTAGTTCTTTCTGCCTTTTTTAATGTAAACGTCTCTATTACATGTTAGAACACTAACATCAGCTTGTTAAAAGAGGTCCACTTATTGAAACGAACAAGCAATAATACTAATAGAGTAATTTTCATCACCACGCAGGTTCATGTACTTATTGACGTGCATATGATGAAAAGGTTGTGAAAAAAATGCCATAAACCAAAGCAAGAGTTCAGGTTCTTGTACTGGATTTACGTATGGTCTCTCACCGCCGTAAGCTAAAGTACTACTCCACTAATTAGGATAACTAATGTTGTCACGGCCGCAAAATTGCACATGAGCCGATTGATTCTGGATGCAGTTAATTTCTTGCAAGTCAAATATTACAGAATAGTTAACCGAATTAGTACTATATATAATATGATCATGTGGAGCATTACTTTAGCAACCCATATCTAAATCGACTTTTGACCCCGGGTTCAAGCAAGTCAATTCTCCTTGCTACATTATCTAAATCGACCACAATTTGACGCCGGGTTCAAGCAATTAATTAATGGTCTTAATTTAATTGTAACTCAAATCTATTAGATTGGGAATCATGACCCTTTTAATCTGATCATTGCTCAATGTTACCTCAAATATTAAGAAAGAAAAAAGCGTAGGAGAAGAAAATAGTATAACGTTCTGAACTATGTTTTGTGTTTTAATATCATAGTAAAAATGATAGGAAAAATGTGAAATGGTCAAAATATGTCCAGTGGCACTGCCATTGGTGCCCCAATACCTCTCATCCTAACAAGTAAGATTGGACTTTCTTAAGGACTCATTTCACTGATTTTTAGGACATAATTGGTAATAATAATTTACATTGATAATAATAATAATCTACATATGCTATAATTATGCAATACGTCTCGAAAAAGGAAAGCATAAAAGGCTGGTATTCAATTTGGAGAAGGGCACACGGAGAAAGCATCTTTTTTGTTACATACAACTAGGCTTGTTAAAAAAAATTGAAAAATCAAAAAACTGTGAAAATAGATATGCTTCGAATCGTAAAAATAAGGTAATTAAACCGATCACTAGTATTAGGTTAAATTTTTAAATTCACCGGGTTAGGTAATGGTTCACATTTCCTAGAATAGGTAAGTAATCAACCCGGTCCATTTAAGGGGTAATTTGGTCTTTTTGCCCATTAGGGCAACCTTAACAAATAGTTTTGCCATCACCTTTCATTTTTTCTCTACTCTCTCTATCTATTCCCTTTGCTCTTTCTCTTCTTCTCTGTCTCTTTCTCCGGTGCCTCTCTTCTCTCTTGTCTCTCGTGGATCATTGTCGATCGCTGTCTCCTTGGCACGAATATCTTCTACCATCTCTCCTCTGGCACGAATCTTCTCTCCCTTCTCTCTGGCCTCAATCTCTTACGTGCTTTTTTTTTTTTTTTTTTTTTGAGCAAAATAGTATCTTCCATTTATGTAATGAGTTTGAGCTTGTACAAGAGCCAGCATTTGGCCACTATGATCACTTACATGATAGTTTCTATGATTTTTTTAATGTTTAAAGGCCGATCTGAAATTTGCTAGTGTTGTTTTTGTTATTCATATTAATTTTTCAGTGTTTTAATTTCTTTATTGGTATTTTTGCTGTATTGAAATGGGTTGATGTTGCTTTTGTTGTTCATGTTAATTTTTGTGGTTTTTAATTTTTTTATTTAGTTCTTATAAAATAAAGTGTTTTGGGGAATTTCACATAAATTTTTAGTTGCGATTTCACAATCATTACTAGTTATGTGAAAATTCATGAGTTATTCTGATCCAGCAACATTTGTATAACTATTTTTATTTGGAAATTTAACACATAGTATTCAATTAAAATTATAAGGATAACGATAATTAAAAAATAAATTGAAGAACCAGATAAAATACTATTTTGTTTTATTATTCAATAAATAATATTCAAATGGAATTATAACAATAACAATAACTAAAACAAACTAAAAAATTACTTGAAAAAATAGTTTTTCAAGTAATTCAAAATTCGTGTCAAACAAACAAACATGAAAAATTGTATTTAGGCAGCACATTATGCACAAAAAATGAATTTGGCAGCTTTAGGATCCTAATTGATCACAAAATAGAAGTCTAACAATCATAACCAATGAGATAATCATACATCAATCGATACCATACATAATGATCAACAATAAATATTGTCCATATTAAAATCTATAATCATCCAAAACATACCTTCATATCTTGGCATGAAATTAATTATTAATGTGTACATACTAGAAAAACTTAAAATAAATATTCATAGTTTTATTGATACAAACGAGGAATCAAGGTATGGTTGGATAACATGAACTCCGTCGTATATCATAGGAATAACTTTCCAAAGGAAGGTTGTCTTGAAGAATTAAGACCACAATTTAACCCCAATCCTCTAACTAATTAGGACTTAATTATCTTATATACAAACAACCCTGTTGAACAAACAAACCTCAATTAAACTAGTCAAAAGCAACTGATTTGTGGAGATTGGGCAACTAGACCTAGGGGTGTTCATGGACCGGGTACCTGGTCCATGAACAAAAATTTTGAACCGAATCGGTCTTACCGGTTCGGTAGAATTTCGAACCGTGAACCGGTCCACGCATAGCGGGTATCCAGCCTTCCGGTTACCCGCAAAACCGGTTCGGATAGACCGATTACCCGACCCGATCCATCATAATTTATCAGTATTTTTAAAATAAAAAATAAAACAAGAAAAATCATAAACCATCATTAAATTACTAGTAACACAAGTATCAATGATTTTAAAGTTAAATTACATCATAAAACTGTAATTTTCAAAGTAACCAAAAAACAAAAAACTAAATAAACATATAGACACTTAGTTTTTTAAACTTCATTATCACATTTCAATTAGCTATAAAAATAAAAAATACTTAATAAATAGTCAAATGAACATCCAAATAATAAAATAAATAGTCAAATGTTCATCAATCAAGAATGAAATAGAAGCACAACTTAGTAGTAACAATAAAATAAATCAAAAACTAAAACAATGAATTAGTAAAATAATATCACATACCAAAATGACAAAACTACCCCTTACTATGGACCGGTTCGGGTACCCGCCGGTTCACAAGGATGTGAACCGCTACCCGACCCGCTTAATTTATGAACCGACCCGCTATCCGACCCGGTATCAGTAACCGGTTCGATTACCCTCTTTTTTCGGTTCGAGGCGGATCGATTTTCCCGATTTTTTCAGTTTTCCGTTCTTTTTGAACAGCCCTAACTAGACCCAAATCAATCTCCTTTGAAAACGTAACCTGTGGATAGCAATCCTAGAGATTGAGAAAACGTAGAAACACTCAAAATCAATTGATTACGAACCCAAGTATGTAGACCGCCACAAGAATTAATCTTGATAAGGTCAACATAATTCTAATCCAAAAACTATAAGAAACTTTCATAGAGAGGAAACTCAAATTTTATTGATTCAACATAAGATTTGAAAAAGAGTCCATTAGAATGTCTTTTATAGGCTTAACAGTGATATAGAATGACTTACTAGAAAGTTCTACTAAAATGAAACATAAAACGACACAAAATCCTAAAAATAACTAAATTCGTTGCCAAAACACAGCAAAGACCGGTGCCAAAAATTGGATCGGTCTTATTTTGATAATGAACAGTGAAAATCCGGCCTAAAGCCCATTTTTGAAGCTTCAAAGTGAATCCACGGACCTCGACTACGGATCCGGTCCATGGATCTGCTCTGACTTGGTTGGTTGGCTTGATTTTAAGACCCCCTTTTTGTACAAGTCTCTAGGATGATTCTTGGTTATGTTTTCCAGGCACTCTCGTCCACATTTTGAGCACCAAAATCGTTCCAAACATGATTATTGTTTGATAGATTCTTCATGAGAATTCTCCCTCTAAACCTTAATTGAAAATGTGAACACAAATATGTGAAAATTCGATAGAAAGGTCCTCCACTCCCCTTTGCAATGATCTCAGTACCTCAAACTCTCACGAATACATGTTGATGAATAATAAGTCTTACTTGCACAATGCTTGTGCTTCTTTGGCATCACCTTTATGCTCAATCCTTGAGAATCCCACTTCAAGCACATGGATTTTGGCCTATTTGCTCAGTGAATGGCACCAAGAATTACCTACACAAGAGAAATATGTACAACAGGTGAATACGAGTCAAGTGTGTTAGTATGAAAATAATCATCCTTGTTCAATTTACTTCATTTTTATATCACTCTGGACCTCACTCTTTCTAACAAAGACAACTACTCTTCAATTTTTCACTTTTTTTTCGTGATTTTTCCCCTTAATGCTATCTACTATGACTTTTTCACTTCTCATTGCGCTTAGATAATTCCCTTTCACACTCATCTGCCCTTGATATTTTCTTATTCTTCTCTTTACTCTTTCCCTTTTCCTGAATGCTCACAAGCTTTTCCTCCCTCATCCTACACTCCTCTATTCTAATTTGATCTTTTCAAGCTTTAAAAAATGTCAGTGGTGCTAAAATAATATTACGCCCATCCCACATCAAGGAATACCTATTTGTAAACACATCATAGGTGATACATGCGTGGTAACGTTCATCTTAGTCTTAGAAGCTTTCTCAACAAATTTCATCAACTTTTGCTCTTTGGAAGCTTCAAAGGGCTTTACAGATAGCAAAAGGCAGTGGAAGTTCACCATTTAGCATCCAATCAAGGGGAAAAAGGTGGTGTGTCATGTTTAAGATAAACAAAATGAGGCTAAATCTTCAATGGACGGGACCAAAAGTCAATCGCGGGCTAACTGGGGCGAGCAGTGCCCGTGGCTCAAGGAGATGCACCTACGGCTTAGCAATAGTGGAGCATTCTGATGATATTTGTGAGGACAATCTACGCACAGATAACGGTGCGATTACTAGCAGAAGTTTTACTATTTTACTATTTTTCTAAGTTTTTAGTTAGTTTTTGAATTGTAATAAGTTACAAACTTTCCGTATTAGTTCTTTAGGGTTAATTTGCTTATATAGGGCTAGTTATTGTAGGGTTTTTCATTAGTATGATGATTATTATGAATTGACAATCAATAAGATTGGTTTTTCTCTCCATGAGAGTCTTTGTTAGTTGTTGGTGATGAGAACCATCGTGTATTTTTTCAAGAGCGATTCTTGTGAAAGGTTTATTCTATACCTTGGGTTTTTATCAACAATGTTTGGTAAGGGTCTTGGGTCTTAATTCATTAGATTAGTTTCAATCAATTGATTTGGTTAGGGTAAAACTATTCATAGATAATTTAGTCCAATTCTATGAGAATTTTTGGATTGAGTTTTTACTTGATATTTGATCCTTTGGAAAGATATTCTTATAATATACGAAAGGGGACCAATCCTGATCGTATCAATAGGTAATCTTTCTATCGTACCACCAAGGACACTCTAATAGAAGATTGCATGCCTCCAAGGTTGCCACATCACGCATTACTCTGTCATGATATCTCCCAATGAAAAATGCTACCTCAACTTGCTTGGTGAATTTCAATTCACCGTTGTCCTTCAACCATTACAGTCGATAAGGTTGAGCATGCCTCAAAGTCGATAATCCAAACTTCTCCATCATCAATATACTAGCAAGATTATGCAACGTCCAGCATCAATTGTTACACTATACACCTTGCTATCAACATTGCACCGAGTATAAAACATATTTTCCCATTGTGCAGCATAACAGTCTTTTCTAGACTGAACATAGTAGCAAGCCTTGACACTAACAACTTTCCCCCAATCAAGTGCTACAATTTCTTCATCACTACCACCCTTCAATAGTGGAATCTCGTCATCACTTGAAGGCATGCTTTCCACCTTGCCACTGTCGAGACGTACCATAGCCCTTTGGTTCGTGCACAACATGGCCATTTCCCTGGCATGTAAAACAATTAATTTCACGCGTCCATGCAGGCACATCAAGGTTTCCTTTAGGTTGACTGTTAGGACTAGCACCTTCCTTCTTCGGCTTCACAACTTCTTTTGGCCTTATCATATTTCCCATTGTAAGCCCCATCATCTCTCCATTGAGATCTCACATACAACGAACTCGAGGTCACTTTGTTCTTGGATTTGAGTTGCTTCTCTACCTTCAATCTCAATGTAGTGCTGTAGCTCTGCAATTTAAGTAATATCTATGTTCAGCCCAGCTATAAATCTCGTCATAGTGGCTTCATAGTCTTCTTTTTTTATTCGCTCAAGCACAGTGAAAAGTTTTCAAAAATGTGATGTTTTCTAAGACAAGTTTAAAATTTCACATTCTAAAAACTACTAGCCCCTGCAGTATAGATGCAATTGGATACAGCACATCTATACTTAGGAAATTCTAGGACATCAATGTTAATGAATTAGGAGTTAACATACAACAAAAGGACAAAAGATTTTCTACTCAACAATCGGTGAGATCCAACCTTTAAATGAATGTGCGGTGCACTATTTCTATGTTCTATTAGAATTTTATTTATCATATTAAAAAATTGTGAACAAGCTTGAATAAAGGTGGAAAAATGTTAGATCACAGTTTTGTTTGCATTATTGTAGGTTATTTTACTATCCGTGATTCTTATAGTGCTGTAGATTCTTACTTATGTCTCACAAATTCACAAAGTTGTACGGGAGGGTTCAGTGGATTATGAAACTCTGAAACTTGATTAGTTAGGCTTCTAAATTATTCTGCTATTCTTGATATGAGCGAGGCCAAGAACCCAACATTAAACCTTAATGTAAACACTTGAAAATCTACTTGTAGCAAAGGATTGACTCACCCATGAACCGTCTTGTATATCAGGTCGTGAATTAGCCCCCGTCACACGCGGTGAATTGAAACTAATTTAAGAAAAATGAATTTAGACCCGATTCAAATCAATTTGAACCTAAGGTATAATTGATTGATCTGACAAAATAACTTGATGAGCCAAAGATGTTCTTGACAAAGAACTAAAGAAGAAATCTTCACAATTAATGTTATTAATCAACAAATAATAAAAATATATATAATAGTTAGCCTACTATGGCACAAAGTCACCAAAAAAACATTTATGGAAATTAGGAAACTTGATACAAATCAATAACCCAAACACTCCTAAAATTTAGCTAAAACTCGTAATCCGAAACTCAGCTAGGGACCTATTTGCAGCCATTGATGGCCAATTGTTCAATCTTTATCCCACAGCTACTTTCTGCAAGAGCTGCCATAGTTAGCTCATTGGGCAGTTGGGAAAGGCTAGAGCCACAGCTACTTTTTGTTGGCCGAGCCAAGGTTTGAGCAGTGGAATGACTTGAACCACGACTGTTTTCTGTCTATTGAGCCTTAGCTTCTCTTGTCACCATTAATACTAAGCATTCATATCCTGATGCCAACTACCTCATTTAATTTCTTATAGCATTGTATGAAGATTTTGAGCCCATTTCGGTTTTACTTTTGAATCAAAATCCATTTTCCTTTCTTGATGCTTTCTTGGCAGATTTAATCCCTGAGAAGACTAGCAAACATATATACTCCACGCTCTACTGACAAAGTTCTTGTTGTTATTCCTTGAAAAAATGTGGTTCCATTTCCCATCCATAGCCTGTTACATAATCTAATGTTCCAAAATCAGATATTAAATGTTAGTATTGTAATCGTCTAGGCTATCATATTTCTGAATAAGGCTCAAGCTCAGTGCACTTCTGGCATTCATCGACTTGTACGACCATTGTCTCTGATACGGCTACTATACCTTTTCAATTTTCAATTGCTTTGTCTCCTTTAGCACTGTCTACATCTATAAGCTATTGTATCTCAAGTTCTTGGTTGCACTACTATTTAAGGATATGATTCTATCGATAAATTCAGTATATTAAATTTGATAAATTTGGAAATTTTGCTCGGAAAATTACCAATTTATTTCAATTTCAAACTCCAAATTACCAAATTTGATTTCATAATTTGAATCCCGGAATCAAATTTAGGTATTTATCAAGTTATCAATTTAGATGATTGGGTTGAACCAAAAATTTGGCCCAACAACTATACTTTAACCTTGAAAAATATATAAGCATTATCTAATCAAATAATTTACTAATCAATTATCATTAATCAACAGATACTCCTTGATAAATAAGATCAAAGAATAAAATTTAAGAGTACGAATTTTAAGAAGTTATTTTTAAAATATAAATACGTTTTTTTGTTAAAAATGTTGACACACACAAACACACACATTTGTAAGTGTAATCATCATAAGTTATTATATATTCAAAATTGGTAATACCAATTTTATAATCCCTCTTTTTGCATACCAATCGGACATGACTTTTTAAATTTTTTATATTCTGAAATACGTTTCTTAAGATGTTTCTAAGTAAATACTTGTGTAATTTACACTTTTATAATTCTACTTTGAGCTAATCTAAAGAAATATATATTGTCAAAATGTCAAAGAATCACGAAGCTGATGAGCTTATATACAGGAAAACATTTAATTTGTTCTTCAAATGGGGGTCTTAAAATAAAAAATTGTTACTTACTGAAGTGGTGAGATTATTATGTTTTTAAAGTACTTATCTATCTGCATTATTTTGATGCAAGACAACTAATTGTTCACTAAAAATTACCAAAAGAGAAGCGTGCTTATGGTTGTTTTATCATCTTCACTCAATTATTTGAAACACCCTTACTGGTCCTTTATTTAATTTAGATTTGTTAAATTTTTTTACTAAAAACTGCTGGAATAATAATTCAAACCTACAAGATTCCTTTCTTATTTTTGGTGGTTTCTATGTAATGGTTGGATAGTTTATTTAGAAACTTCTTATTTTAGTTATTCGTTATTCACCAAGTTTAATTGGCTATATAGGACATTTATGAGAATATTTTAGTAGAGAGTTCATGGAGTCTATAGAGTTTATTGAGAGTCCATAGAGACTAATCTTTTATTATTCGAGACATTAATAATTTTGTGAGTTTATTCATTTTCATCTTTCCATATCTTTTCTTGGATTAATTTCTCTCAATTATGTAAATCTTTGAATCGATATTAGAACTCTTAAAATTTGAGTTCTGCAAACCTTTTACTAGATTGGAACTTTTGCGAACAATAAAATACTTAAGATAATTTTGTCATAAAATTTATAATGGATTTGGTTTATGTAAAACCCTCTAAAATTTTAGGAATTCTAATATCAACTGAATTACAGAATTAAAAATATTCACAATGATTAATATACATGGGAGGAAAGGAACAAATCAACTCACAACAATATTATAATATCTCAAACAATGAAAAAACTCACAATATCGTTAATACCTTAAACAATTCATAACGTAAACAAACAACGAAAAATAATCAAGAGTAGTCTTTATAGACTCTTAGAAAACCTCTTTGGACTCTTTGGACTCCCTACTAACTTTTCTAACAAATTCCTTATCTATAGGACAATTAAATTTGCTGAACAAGAAATTCCGATAACAAGAAGTTACCAAGCAAATTACTCAACTATTAAATAAAAGTACCAAAAATTAAATAAGAATCTTTTAAACTTGATTTAGTATTCCAACAAAGTTTATGTCACGACCCGAACCTAAAGGCCATGACCGGCACGTAGCCTAAGGTGGAATAAACCGCCCCAAACCACGTAAGCCTTAAACTTTCCTCTAAATTCTACCGAAATTTCGGACAGCATCTCCTCTGTATTTGGACCTTTCCTAAAAATTTAAAAATACCTGCACAAAAATTTCAGCCAACCCAAGGATTTCCTAATATATTCACAATATATCATATCATCTCATTCACAACTTTTACACAATACTTCCATAGGTTTATAACCTACTAACACGAGAAATCAATGATCCATTCAACCATAAAATAAATGCTCATAAGAACTTCATATATTTCATATAAATAACCCAAAATTCATAACTTATAACCAACGGAGCAACTATGCCAAAAATAATATTTACAATATCAAAATTTGCATCACATGGCCATAAGTGCAGAATAATACTTATACTATTCTATCCTGTACCCGGAACGACAAAATAACCGGGTAATACCTCTGATTTCAAACGGCTCTGAGATTATCCTCTTGGTTCTAACTCCTGCACTTTCTACCAAATACTGAAAAAAATATTGAGGGGTGAGTTTTCACACTCAGTAAGCATAATACATATTATAACTATTTTAAACAATTTACTTAAATCACCACTTTTGGTATAAAATCTATATAGTCATCACATATGACATAAAACATTCAATAAAATCACATTTTTGGTTTTATAAACCATTTTGATTATTTTTGAAGTCACCACTAAGCAGAACCTACTATCCCCCGAAGGATACTCTGTCCCCGAAGGGCTATCCCGAAGGGTATCTGTCTCTGTTCCCCGAAGGGCTATCCCCCGAAGGGTATACTATCCTGCGAAGGGAGGGAATCACTGCGGACATTCCCTAGCCGGCATATACTAGGTGCACCCAGACTAACAATAACCTTGTTAGTTTTAGTTAGCTCTGCATAGAGTTACTGTCAAATCATTTTCACAACTAAATTCTTCAACTTTATTTGACAAAAATCATTGTCACAAACAATCCTTCCATTTTTCATTCTTTAATGTTAAAACTTTAACAATATATAAACATATACCTTGACAAAGAACACGTCAAATGTATTATCTTATACATTCAACGTAAATCATTCACCGTTAAATGCTTTGCAAGCTCATTTAAACTTTCGTGTACAAAATAACCCACTTTGAATGCATTTTCTCAACATACATCCATTTAAAAATATATATGTATGTCAATTTCAATTTATACATATTGCATACTTTAAAATACTCACAAAATGCTTTGCAAGCAATATATAGTACTATTGATTCATAATATGTATTACACTTACCTCAAAATAGGCTATGGACAAAAATCTCAACTCGATCACCCCCTTAGGCGGCTTCCTCCGCCAAATGCTCTCTTGAATCTATTATATAACATAACGATCAAAATTAACAACTTAAAATACTTTAGAAAAAAATAATATTCTAACTTTAATCTAGCCCCAAGGCTTAACTCAATTACATACCCATCTTACATGGCCTAACTATAATCAAATCTCAACTTTAATTTCCCAAACCAACTCTTTCATCTTCTAATTGGTAATTAACACCCTAACAAAACTATTAACTCTAAATAATACCAAGAAATCATTTTCTCCAAATTTCCTTAAAATTTCCTAAACTCTAAAATTCCATCTACTCAATTTCTACTCCATGCATGCTATCAATTCTACCAAAAATATTATATACTTTATCATAATCTATTTAATAAACAAGATTTAAGCATAAAAATTTACCTTATTTAGCTAAATCTAAAATTTCCCCCTTCTTCCCTTTTTTTTTTCTCCTCTTCCTCTCTCTCTCTCTCTCTCTCTCTCTCTCTCTCTCTCTCTCCCCTGCTGGCCGGACTTCTCTCTCTCTTTCTCCCCTTCTTCTTCTTCTTCTTCTCTCTTTTCTTCTCTTTCCTTCTTCTCTCTTTTCTTTTCTTTCTTCCTTCTCGCAGCTTCTTCTCTTTTCTTTTGCAGAGAATTCTGCTAGCTTTATGGGAAAAATCCCACCGACAAACTTTTGCTCTTTTTTTTATTTTTTATTTTTGCCAAATTACCTTTTTACCCCTTACTAATGTTGGGTATTACAGTTTATGATGAATTTATCTTAAATATCTTATTGCTCACAAAAATTTTTATGATGTTAACCTTTGATTGTTATAATTTATTTATTACGTCCAAAACAATTGTGTAACAAAAAAAAAAAAAAAAAACGTCTTGGTTTGTTCTTTTGGTGAGGTGGAGGGAAAATGGAATGTTGTTTGTCTCCCTTATTGTTTCATATGGATTCAGCTTTAGATTTTACTTACATTTTGTTCCCTTAAATTATGACAAATATCGCGGTAATTGATACATGGAAAATGATTCTTATGTCCATAGACAATACTACTGTGACTTTCATTACCAAAATTATTGAGGAAGAAACTAAACTTTCGTTAAAAAAGTGGTAAATTTTAGTAAGTTTCAACAAAATCTTGTCAATTGTTGTGAAAACTTTTTTTTAACTTCTTACCACTACAATATTTTTCTCATTACTCATGGTACATATTAACAAAATCAGGGTCCTTGATTTCACCTCTATAATCTACATGTAAGCAACAGGGGCAATATGAATTTGGTTAACAATTAAGCCAAAACAAAAAATAAAAATGGTTTGGAATGCAAACCAAAATCAAAGTTAATAAAAATACTAGAAGTGTAAAATGATATTAGTCGTACATTAACAATTGTTGATGCATTGGACTTGTTGTATATGTTGATTGTTGCATGGCCAGGCGAACAATAAATAATTATGCAAACGCCACAGACCAAAGCAAAATCTAATTAAGTCACTTGGTGTACTGTAACTAAGCACTAATACTTTTCTAGGCGCAAAATCATCTTTGCCCTTTACAGTATTTTACATCCAACCATTTTTTTCCTTATTTATGTGTGTGTGTGTGTGTGTGTGTGTATATATATATATATATATTTTGGGTCTTAGTGACCTTTGCCTACAAACAGCTTGTAGGATCAAGCAAACCGAGTTTTGCTCCAGCAGCATTGGCACACAATGATTTAGCTGGTTTACTTTTGTATGTCAACTTCACATCTTCTAATCTTATCCCACTGCATGGATTCTTCTTGCTACAATCAAGTTTCACTGCAACTTCTGTTGCTGATGTTCCATGAATGTCCTGATATGTAACATCATTTATTTTTACACCTGAAACCTGTTAAAAATGGCAAAATAACAGATGTAAGACAGACTCCAAGCTTTAATTGTTTAGGTTATTTCTTGAAGTGGAAATTAATTCACCACTAAAAAATATATTTTAGTAAAAATCTACCTGACCAGGACAATTTATGTTATCTGGGCAATAATTTTGGTCAATGATGATGGGGTTTTGGACGTTGATCATAGTGGCATGCTGGAATAGAACGTCCTTTACAAAACCTTTGCTTGGCCTTCCCCATGATTTTATCCTCACCCCATTTTGTGTATTCTTAAACACAACACTTTTTACGGTCACATTCTGTACTCCCCCTTCATCAAAATCCTTTGCCAGACTCCCAATGCTGCAAAACCAAAGCCACACATTGTATATTTTGTTTTAGAATCCCACTGTTAAATTAGTTGCTGATGAAGAAGATAATCGTATTTGTTAATTGTAAAATTCTTGTTACCTAATGCCATGGCCGGGGCCGCAGAAAACATTTTCAATCCACAAATTAGTAGTGCCAGGGCCTATTGAAACGCAGTCATCTCCAGTGCTGATCTTAGAATTCAAGATTGTGACCCCTGATGAATATTGCACGTGAATACCATCCGTGTTGGGACTGTTTCCGGCGGCCATAACTTTTACTCCTTGCAATTTCACGTTATTGCAGCCGTTGAACACCAGGTGAAACAATTGGCTATTGACAGAAGTTAGGCCGGTAATTGCAATGTTGTTTGAGTTGGTAAATCCCAATGTCTACATAAACAGGTTGGTGAAATTCAGCATTACTTAAAAAGCATTGCAAATGAGTGACTTAATCCATAAGCATTTAGGTTTAAATAATTTCCTGAAAAGTGCACCAAAATCGTATTCACATGCAATGAGGTTAGTATTTTTAATTGACGAGCCAAAATATTATATAACTGGAAACTCTAGAGGTCAAACTCAATATTTTCAATTTATAACCGCCGATGGGTACCGGATAATTTATGGACAACATGACATACTACTACAACGAAGATATAATAGCAATTTTCCTCTGGTAACTTGTAATTACTACTCCTTAGTCTTTTGAAAAAAGTTGGAAACTACCCACTTCCCCACTAGCATCGGTTGTGCCATTATTTGTATCTGTTTGAATACCAAAAGACAAAAAACTGTTGTGGCGCCAACATATAAAGGGACAAAACTACCCTAAGAATTGAAGTTCATTAAGAGAGAGAGTAGGAAGCAGCTAAAATGCCCGGGGGGGACAATTCGGTCATTTAGACATACCGTGGTGCCACCAGGACAACTCTTGCCGGAGGCTTTGCAACCCCAGAGACCAGTACCTTGACCATCAAGGATGCCACCCCGAATGGAGACTCCATCAACCCTTCGAAATTGAAGCCAGAAATCGTCATTTCCAATGACTTTGTAATCTGAAGGAGCCACAAGGGTACCATCTATTCTAAAGCTTATAGCTCTACTCTTGCATGGTCCCAAAAATTGTGCTTGCTTCACAAAATATTTTCCTGTCGGTACAAGTATCGTGGCTGGGTTGGGAGAGCGACAAGCAGCAGCCCATGCACTCAATAAAGCCTTAGTTGAATCAGTTTTCCCATCAGGTTTTGCTCCCAGATCCAAAATATTATAAGTGCCAACAATGGCCATCGATTGATTGAACAACAAGAAGAGAAATGCAACAGGAAAAACACTAATGGGCTTCTCCATTTTCGACTTTTTCACACACTAACAATACTCGCGGAGGGAGAACATACAAGGGAAGAAATTAGTGAAATCAAGAATTGAGATGGAGTTTGAATGATGGAATGAAAGGAGTTGGAGCGGGATATTTATAGACGGAGTTAACTGCAACATAAATTGTGAGTTGGAAGTAGAAAGGATGAGAACAGAACGTGCAACTTTTGAAGGAATTGGAATCAAAAGCAAGCAATCAGCGCCGAAATTGGAATGGGAAGTGTGTGATGGTCCACAGGGGAAAAAAAAAGGAGCATGACTTCAAACCTAAAATAAGTTTGGTGGTTAGGCTGCTTTTCGGTAAAAATGCATGCACGGAGATTGGTGGAACTTTGTACTGTACGAAGACCAGTAAATTGGACTGTACTTCTATATTTTTCTATATATCATATCTATCGTATATTTATTTAACTTGACATATCATATGTATCGTATATTGATTTACACCATTAAACATGATTCTAGAATTCCTAGGAATTGGATTCTGTGATTTAACATGTATGTGCAGGACTACAGCTGATGTACAGGCTTCAAAAGCACAAGCTTATTAATACAACACAAATTTTTTGCTCAAAAAAAAAAAAAAGAATTGGATTCTGCCTTCCAAAATAGACATGCCTATGTAGATACTGTCATTCCATGCAAACATTTTAATACGATATTAAATAGACTATATATTCTATCTATGATGGACTATTTTTAATGAACTGTAATACTTTCACTGTACAACTGGAAGTTTAAGGGAATAAATCTTTGGTCGATTATGGGGTCTAGTTTGTTTATAACGATTTAACACTTTAAAGCTTAATTTATGTTGTACTAACTACTTATATGACTGATTGACGGTGAACGGCACCAACATTGACGTTCTCTTAAAATTCTGTATTATTACTTTCATGCTCAAAATAGAGTTGAAATAAATTATTAATTTATCAGTTACTGTGATATTAAGGCCTTAGGGACCTTTATGAAAATTTAAACTTTCTTGGGCCATTGTGTGCTTTGTAAGAAGTAGTGTCCTTAGTTGTAATTCTTAAAACTCAATTTTTGCCTTAAAGACTAAAATTCCTTTTTCATTTTCCTCCACTCTTCCTCTTCCCTTTTGAAAGAATTCCTCTAAAATTCTTCTCATTTTCTCAACCCATTGAAGGAGGAATTGAAGGGAGTTCATCCCCAAAGGAAGCTAGTAGAAGTCATTTTGAATCTTTCTCCCCAAATCTCCCTCAAGGTAACTCTTCTTCCTACTTTTTAGTTCTTCCACCATTTGATCATTTTGCTTGAAATTTCGAAATCATGGCTTTGTTGATGATATTAGACTATGTTGTTCTTGGAATAGATGGTTTGTAGTAGTAGTGCTCATGAGTTGTGATGAATGTATGAAGTGGGTGAGTTAAAGATTTGGAGATTTGGGTATGAGATTTTGGTAGATCTTGTGTGATTTTGAGAATGATCCATGCATATGTTGCTTAAGATGTTAAGATAGTGTTTCCTTACCATATTATGCCTTAATTGAAGCTATTTTGGTGTTAGATTGTGTTGGGTTGAGTTGAGAAGTCGGATCTTGAATTTTGAGTAGTTGCAGGCCGTCTTGCTGGGTTCATCCGCGGTGCCATCCGCGCCGCGGATGAGACCGCGGCTCGTTGCAGCAGCCTCTCTGGGCTCATCCGCGGTGCCACCCGCGCCGCGGATGAGACCGCGGATGAGGGGCCGCTGGCTCTGACCCGAGCCGCGACCTCAGCCGCGCCGCGGCTGGAGTCGCGGCTGGGTACTGTGGCTGAGCTGCGGAGTGAGCCGCGCCGCGGCTGACGCCACGGGTCAGTACAGTTTTGTCTCTTTTTCCTCTTTTGCGTATTAAGCTAGGCTTAAGCCTCCTTTATAGTTTCTTAATAGAATCAGTATGTGATACAAGCCTTCTTTGTGTGTTATAGGCGACGAAGGACTTTATCCCTACTCGGACTACCTGAATTAGTCTTGGAGTGAGGTAAGTAGCAATTGATTCTCTTTGCCTTGCAAATGTTTTTAATGATGAGAAATGAATGGGACAATATTTTCTTTATATAAATGGGCTTACGTTTGGTTACTTTGGTTTTCTATGAAATGAGTTATGTGGTCTAATGAATTTAATTGAATGAATACTGGATTGAGCTCTTGTATGTGACATGGTTATATGACGGGACTAGTTTCCCTAAATTGGTAATGGTAGTAAATCATTTTGAACCGTACTAACCGGGTTATAATTAGTTTTGTACCGCACCAACCGGGTGGTAGTTGGTTTTGAACCGCGTTAACCGGGTTATAGTTAACAATTGGAATTCCAGGGTCATGTGTCCACTAACTGCTTGAGCTCTCTTTTCTTTGAATGGCTTTATGCAATGTTTGGAATGTGTATGGTTTTTGACTTGACCACATGTTGTGATATTTATGACTTTGATCATGATTTGGAAATGTACCTATGTATGAATAACGAACTTAAGCCCCAAAGAGAACCTTTACTACTTATTGGGTGATTTTATCACTCACTCTTTTGTTTAACCCCGCAGGTGATGGAATTGTTGAAGGTGATTGGACAGAATTTTGGGCCTCATAGTCTTAGTTAGGGTAGATATGAATGAGGTTATTTTTGATAACACTGATGTATAGCCATATTTTGTATAGATTAGGTTATACATGATTCCCATCTATTTTTGGTTATTGGGAAAGAGAATTGTAAGGAATATTGTATCTCTTTTGGAAGATGAATGAAATAGATTCTTTTGGGCATCTTAATATTTTGTAGCCTTATGTTATGTTTAGACAATAATTGTTTTGATTTAGCATTGTGTCCTAGCGTAGCCTAGGGCATGGCGGGTGCCACGTCTCGGGCACGGGGCGTGACAGTTACTATGATCAATTACTAAGAAAGTCTGCATTTTAAGAGCCAGCAACGCTTGCATATTCACACTCTGATGCTAGAGAGTTTCTTTAATACCAAAATCAATTACTTTTCCAATTTTACTAGAAAGGTGTACAGGTAACTGGCAAGCTAGAATTCACGCGTACTATTTGATTCCTTAATGTAAAGGCCATTAATTAGTTGATAAAATAAATCAAATTAAAAAAAGTGCACAAAGCAAATGACTGCCAAAGTGAATAGCAAATTGACGAAATGATTGCTTGCATTACGAGAAAATACAGACGAAACGACATGCTCTTTATACGGAAAATATTTACATGGACCCGATGAACCCAGTTTACAAGTAGAGTCGTAGATCTTGTGGTCCAAAATCACCCATGTCAACCATGAGATGGGTCCTTGGTAGCCATAGTGTGGTGGCCATAGTGTAGGCTATGACTGATGTGAATAGTTTTGGACTCTAGAATTTACGAGTCTCACTCGTAGATCGAGTCCATGTAAATATTTTCCTCTTTATACTCATTTTTGGGCTACAACAAAGTTTTGGGGTACAACAAAGTTAAGCACATGGAATTTGCATTGCTTTATGCACAAGACTAACATCCTCGTATTCCTCTTCTGGCTGCTATGACCCGCCATCTTATAAATCATTTTGTATCATTTTCCCCCCTTTTTGACAAAATTTTTTGGAATAAAAGAAAAATTGGCGAGGGTAAAAGAAATACAAGGATTCTAAAAGAATATGAGTGAGTACTTATTGTCAGATGCTGCTTGATAAGTTGTGTATTTGAATACTTATTTTACACATAGTTTTTAGTGCCTTTTACGCTTTGGTCCTGATTTTCTTATGAGGTAAAGGTGAAAATGAATTATCCTCTTGGACATACATTTAATTCTATTTTGCCAAATGCAATTAAAACTTGAATTGATGAATGAAATTAATACTTGATCATCAGAATTGTTTTTTCCAATCTCTAAGGTTGATAATGAAGGATTAAGGGGAACAAAAAAAAAATCAAATTATAGGATCTTGGTAGTAATATAAATAGTGGTGGAGCCAGGAATTTAGGGGGAGGGGAGAGGTGACTCTAGAGTAACAAGTAGGTAGGAAATGTTATGCTCAAATCTAAGTAACTTATAAAAATAATAACTTGGGAGCATAGTTAATTTTCTTTTGTTAATTTTTGAAGGGTAAAATATAGTAATATAAAATTTTTACTTACAAATTTTTTTTTAACATGTTGGAGGGGCGACACCCCCAGGGCCTCCCGCTACTTCCGCACCTGAATTTGGACTTCTTGTGGCTCCTATGATTGTCTAAGTGGGATAAGGTACGGTAAATTTACTTTGTACGGTTTACGTCAGAAGAAATTTGCGTACCTCTGAATTCGTGACCAAAAAATAAAAAAGAAAAAGAAAAAGAAATTAAGGAGGCATTCTGCCTAAGAAAACAAAGAAGTTTTGTTGCATCGAAAACAAAGACAAGCAATCGGCGGTCCACATTTTTTAGTTGTTTAAAGCGGCAAGTTATGAACATACGAGGCATACATAACTTTCATCCCTTAATTACCAATTCCTCTGAATTCATCACCAAAAAATAAATTTAAAAATAGAAAAATTTGTGATAACAAATAATTATAAAAGGATCGTCAATTTTTGTAAAAAAATGATGAATCTTTGTTGAAACTTACAGCTTTTTATGAAAATTTAGTTTTTTTTCTGATTGAAATTGGTGACACCGTTTCATTTATAGCATTCTGCCCTTTTTGGCTCCTTTTCTTTTATTTTTTTTTTCATTAAGCAACTTGTATTATGCCTTCCTTTCAAGTAGAGCCATGTCAAATTTAATTGGGCGTGGCAAAATTGATCATTTAAGGCTGGGTGCAATTCTCCCCTTAGCTAGAAAATTCCACAATATCAAAATTTTCCCTCACCAAATTTCCCCCTATATTTTTTCCAAAATTCCCTAACAGTGAATGAGTTTTTATGACAATCAGTCGATGATAAAGCTGCACAATTGATGGTCGTCCAACCTTAATTCATTAGTGTACACATTGATCTTGGGTCTAACTGGCTTCGCTGATAGCAAGTAAAATTACCAATTAGCCAACCAGGAAATTCCCATCGATTGTCCTCAATTTAACCAGGTTTGGCATGGAACGGAGTAAATATGTTTTTTAATGAAACTTAAGGAATTAAATCGGTTTAATAGCCAGACTATTGGTACTTCCCTAAACAAATATGCCTAAAGAGCTTATACATAATTTGTCTACTGCCCTTTTGACTAAGAAATCTACTTACTTTGTTTTGAAAGGTTATACAATAAGTGCCCATTTGGTTCTCATTGTATCAACATATATAACGTGGTAAATGTCATAGTTTGTTTGGTTACTCAAAATTGACAATATCCATTACAGAAGCAAAGCAAATATTTGTACACTGAATTTCTTCATTATTTGCATATGATTGAATTTTCCTCCTTGGTTGCTTTTACATAACGCTTTCTACTTACAGAATTGCCACCAAAATGCTTCTGTGAAGATGTTGATATTTTTTGTACCCAAAATAGTGAAGTAGTTGACCAAGAATACGATAAGGTTTTAGAGCCTTGCTTTCAGTCTTAATGTGTTTGATGCATATGAGACGACCATGCAGTGCATGTGGAGATTCCTTATTGCTTAATCACTTTAAGGAATTTAATATTATACACTCATGAGTCTCCTCCATGACTTTGGCGGATAGTAAGAGTGTTCTTATGCTTCCAAATGGCAGAAATTGGTTCGCTATTTGGCCGAAATGTCCGCCAACCAGAGGAAGCCATGTGAACTCAAAACATGAATACCAACTTCTTGAGTTTTATTGCTTGTTATTTACTAAAGAATATCCTATTGGATAAGAGCTCTTAGAAGTTAGAACTTCGGGTTCTTGCTTATTCGTTCATTTATCTATTATTTTGTCAGCAAAAGCTAGGGATTCTTATTCAAATATTAGTTATTTCTGTCTTTTTAATGTAAAAGTGTTAAAAGTCTCTATTATATTTAGAGGTGACAATTAAGTCTCAAAACCTAATAGATATCCATATCCAAATTTAATTTGAGAGGGATGGGTATTCAAAATATGAGATTGGGCCTAAATAAGAGTATTAGCAACAATACTCATTTAAATATGGGTATAAATGGGATTTCCTTCGAACTTCCATGGGTATGTTAAACAATTATTTAAATATTATTTAAATGACTTAAAATTAAAAATTTAAATATTTGATAGCCAAATATCATTTAAAGGACTCAAAATTACAAGTATATCTAATAATTTATTTATTTTGCTAATAAAAAAATTACTGTTGGATATTTGGACGGTACCAAATGGGTCTAATCCCATTTTAATATCGTCCATATTGATCCCATGACCAGTATAGGACTATTTAGACACAGCCCATATTTTATAGTTCCAATTAAGTCTCGCCCAGATCCTGCCCATCCTGCCCATTTGCCTTCACTAATTATATATTAGAACACTAACATCAGCTTGTTCACAGTTTATTTGAGATCTAAATCAGAAGGTAATCAAATCAAGCTAAAAAATAGTGTAAAATGATTATGCATTTCTAGGGCTTGTGATCAAGTTCAGCTTGATTGAATAAAATAAAAAGAAAAAAAAAAAGTTCGCCTTAATCAGTACCATTCTCACTGCGAATCATTTTTAAAATATAACTCCGACTTCATTTCACACTAACTTTTACATAAAGAAATTAAACCATAAAACACTGCTATTTCCAGAGGTCCACTTATTGAAATGGACAAGCAATAATACTGATAGAGTAATTTTCAAATACCGGGCAGGTTCATGAACTTATTGACGTGCATGTGATGAAAAGGTCGTGAAAAATTGGTGACTGTACTTGATTTGTGTATGGCCTCTCACCACTGTAAGCTAAAGTACCATACTAACTAGAAGAACTAATGTTATCATGGCCGCAAAATTGCACGTGATCAGAGACGATTGATTCTGAATGCAGTTAATTTCTTGCAAGTCAAATATTACATAATAGCCAACAGAATTATTATTCTAGTATGATCATGTGAAGCATTTCTTGGCAACCGAAATAAGTTGATCGCTTTACGCACATGATGCCTAACAGATCAGTTCTCCTTGCAACATTATCTAAATCGCCTTTGACGCAGAGTTCAAGCAATTAATTTATGGTCTTTGTTTATTTGTAATTAAAGCTATTAGATTGGTAATTACTAGAGGGTAATTAGGTAAAATTGCATTAATGTAGAAATAATATTAAAAAATAAAAACACAAAAATCTACTTTTCTTTCTTTTGCTTCCCGTTTTGCAACGGTCCCTTCTCTTTTTTTCTTTTCCTTCCCGTTTTCCAACTCCCCCTTTATTCTCTGTTTCTACTTCTTCAATGATGCAATGCTTCTCAGGCCAACTTCACACGCCTAAACACACACTCACACGCACAGGCCATACACCCTCTCAATCAGGAGATCTGCACTTCAAGATTGTTGTTGTTTTATGATGTTTTGCTGGTGCTTGGTGCCATTTTTATATGAAAAAACTATGGTTTTAAAGTTTTTATTTATGGCCTTTTGACTTTATGTATCATTGATTGTTTGCCTTATATTGTTTTATGGATTGTTCTAGTTATTTTGGTGTAAAAATTATTTGAATCAGGGGTGATTTGGCTGGGGTTGTTGTTGGTCTAGCCGCCACTTTTTCACTAGATTTGGGCAATTTGGGCCATTTTTGTTCAAATCGGAATTTAGATCTATAATCTATGAGAAAAAATGAATCCGATGATGTAATTTCAAAGTGAAAAAGTCGTCGGCAGCGGTTGTAGGCGGCAGACCGCCTGCAGTCCGCGGTGGCTGACAGTGGTTTGCCGCCCACTTTGGCTGAGGGGTTTGTTTTGAAAATTAAAAATATTTTAGGGACCTATCCATAAATATGTAAAACATATAACCTTTTATTCTGTTGCATTTTCCTCCTTTATAAATTTTATATAATTTGCAAATTGATCCTCTAAATTTAATCGAATTTGACAAAGCTAAATTCGAGCTCGAGCTCGAACTCGTATAACTCGAATATGACGAGCTTGAGCATAGTCATTTAACAATTGAGCCGAGCTTGAACATCGAATGCTTGAGCTCGGCTCGGCTCAATTATAGCCCTAGTTATAAGTAGAGATAGGATGCACATAACTCAATGGTAGTTGATAAATTTGGGCTGCATTGGTCACTTATGCAACTGTTAGATATTAGTTTGATCCGAAACTACTAAAAGGTGTACATAAACACCGACTTCCTAACGTGGATTTTGTAATTTATAAAATGGGATATCTACATATTCAATCTAACAAGTACCTTGTATCAAAATTGAGAAATTTTATGACTCGAATTTTTAGTATTCTCTTATTTATTACTTGTATCTACTATTGAGACAGAATACCATCCTAAATTTTTACTAAGAAACCTCAGAAATGGAAGAAGGGAGGTGAAAAATTAGGAAGAAAGAGATGCATAAATAGGAACAACTTTAGAAATGAAAAGGACTAAGCAGGAGGAAGAGAGATCCACCGAAGAAAATTCTTGTTATTCCAGTTTTGGAAGAAAAAGAGAATTCGAACAGAGTCAAAGAAACAAAAGAAATCTGAGTGAATACAAAGGAGAAAATAAAGGATGATTCCACTTTCACTTTACAAAGACAGGCTATAAAAATAGCCCATTTTATGATGATGAGGATTCTTGAAACAGAACCCGTGGTGGGAAGGAATCGTTACACGAACTAATTTCTAAACATGAATCCAAGATTCAAGATAAACAAAAGAAAACTGTTCAAAATCTTCAATTTTATTGAATTATAAAAATAATAATGACAAACTCTACTAAATAGGAGGTTAAAGAAGCATTTTATAGACCTAGAAGTAATCTAAATTCATTAAAGTAAACTACCTTAAGAGTTACAATCAAAATAGGAAACTCTAGTTAGAGAAGAATTAAAACTCATAACATTAGTGCAAGCGAGTTGCAGAAGCTATTAAACCAGCCGCAGTTGTCCGACAACGGCTTCTCTATGTGAAGCAGCTACAGGTCAACCAAGTCAGGCCATTTTCCCACCCATTTCTACTTTCTGCCCTGTAATCGCGGATGCCCTTTGAAATACCCAAAACCTTGGGGGCTTGAATTGCCATTTGGCAAAGTTGTGCTCTTGCCTAAAAGAGATTGCAGCCTTCTTTTTTTTTCATTTTCATTTTATCTTCTTTCTCTCTCACGGTTTTCTTCTCTTCCATCATTTTCTCTTCTTTGCTCTCACTCTCTCTCTCACTCACTCACACACACACACACACACACACACTCTCTCTCTCTCTCTCTCTCTCTCTCTCTCTTTCTCTCTCTCTCTCTCTCTCACACACACACACTCTAGAAGAAAAGGGAATTTGAAGCTCAACCCAACTTCCTACCATTTAAGGTAACTTCTTGGAAATCCCATTTTAATCTTTAAGGGCTTTTGCCTAATGATTGTATTATGAGTTATTAGTGTGTGATTTGTAATGGAATAAGATGAGTTAAGCTTTGATGGTTTCATTTTGTATTATTAATGGTGGTTATGCTTAAGATTGGTTGTGGGTTTCTTATTTGGTATGTGTAAGCATGGGTAGTTGAAACTTTGGGTATTGGATTGTGATTATTGGTGGGTGTGATTCTTGATAGAAACTCATGATATATGTTATAGATTGAGCATATGTAGTGTTACTTTGACATATTATGCTATTTTGGAGTTGTCCTGTTGCTTGGGTAGAGCTAGAAAAAATGGAGTAGTGTTGGGTGTGTGTTGGGACAATTGCAGGTCATTTCTAGGTTGTTTCTAGTACTATCTGTGGCCCCATCAGCATTGCGGATGGAACGGCGGATGATGGGCTTAGTCTCTGGCCTGATCTGCAGCGTGATCCACGCCGCGGGGTGAGCCGCGGCCGCGGCTCGTCGCTGTTCACCCACGGCTCGACCCGCTGTAGGGAGCCGCAAGTGATCTCCCGCGGATCACCTTGGTCCGCTCGCAGATCACACTTCTTTGGTTGGGTTTTGCTTTGTTTTGTGTGTATAAGTTTAAGATTAGGTTTTATACAATATTTATGGATAGATTAAGATTATAATTAAGTGCTTATATATATGTTTTAGGTGAAGACGGTGTTCGTTTATCTTTGAATTAATTGAATTAGCTTGAACTGAGGTAAGTGGTACCTGTATCATTTATACTTTTGAAAATGTATTTGTCAGAATGATGTTTTATAAACTATTTTGCACATGAAAAATGGCATGAGTATTTATATGTTAATGATTTCCATGGATATGTAAATATGGTCAAATATGAATGAATGAATGTTTTGTGATCGAGCTCTAGTCTAGAGTAATTATTGACGGGACTAGTTCCTTAAATTTGGTGGAGGATATAAAATCTTTGACCGCGCTAATCGAGGAGTGTTAGCCTATTGTTTTGAATTGTGTTAACCGGGTTGTAGTTAACAACTGGATATCCAGGGTCAATGTGCTTTATTACTTGAGCTCTTTCTTTAGTATTTATATGAAATGCTATGTGGGTCACATTTATTTGAACGAATTATGATTAAAGTGATGATTATTTGAATGATAGCATGTATATGTAAATGTAACGTACTCAGGCCAATAAAGTGATACCTGTATTACTTACTGGGTGAGTTTTCACTCACCCCTTTGTTTTTATATGCAGTGTAGGATGGTGTTGGATTGAAGGTTTTGGAATAGCTAATGGAGCCTTTGTCTTCAAAGATGTGGAGTAAGGCTAGTAGTAGTAATATAGTTGTTTTGTTTAGCTATGGCATGTTAAGTTAGGATATGTTTTTGGAATTTTAGAATGTTAGAATTTTGGCCGTGTATTAGAAAGTTGAAAGTTATTATTTTGAGAATTGTAATATTTGGGATTAATGTTATCTTTAATTTGGATAATTAGGATCGATGTTTATCTTTATATGTTATTTGAGATAATTTGTTTAAATGTTTAGATCATTTGAGCCTTGTGCCTTAACGTAGTTTAGGCACGGCGGTACCACGTCCCGGGGCACGGGCCATGACACCCTTCACTAGCAGCCAGGCACGGCTTATCTCGCGCTTTGTCTTCCTTCAATTCATGTTCTATCTTGGTCCAAAGCTCCACAGCAATTCTTATCTCAATGTGAATGGAAATCAAGGAAATTCGAAATTAAAAGATAAAAACGCTACTGAAATAAAGGAACACTACAGCTTTAAAAAGCCTCTCGTAAAAAGATGTTAATTTAAAAATAAGGAAAAGATAAATTAAGATTATATAATTATCAGTGGCTTTTGTGTCCCTGTTAATGTATGATAACGTGTATATTTTTGTGTGTATCCTGATTGTGACTACCAATGATAAAGATTGATTAGCTTAGATTTAGCCCTAATTATACAGTTTCCTTAAACTTTGGATGAGCTTGACAGCCAAAAACCATAGGCCCTTGTGACATTGTAATGGTGTGAAATACATGTAATTTTTTCATTTCCGATGTTCTGTATCATAGTATCCGAAGTATCTTTTAATCAAAAGGTTGTGGGTTCTTTATATTTCTACTCATCCTTTTTTGCTATCGATATATTTAATAATTTTTTCAATATTTAAATAAAAAAATGTTAAGTTATTTGTAACTTTAATTAATAATTATTTATAATTTTTAAATTACAAGTAATTCAATATGTGTTTATATTTTTTTCTTTTTGCAATAAAAATTTTTAAGATACTATTTTTAACTTTTATGCAAATGTGTAAAAAAGCTTCCTATAAATTAAATGTAAATAAAATAAATAGAGAGTAAATAATTGATCTCATTACTCATTTTGTTTTCACATTCTTTAATACATTGCTTATAGTTATTAAAAATTTCGAACTTAATTGAATAGTACAATTAATTCAATTTTAACAAAAATATGAATAATTCTAAAATAAAAAAGTTAAAGATTCTTGAAGACATAAAAATAATGCATACCACAAATATAGGAAACAAAGGTATTGTATTCTAGTGCAAAGAACTTAGAGCAATTGAATCAAATTAATATATAATTTATTCTATTGGGCATCTAAATATAATTTTATCAAACATTGAAAAAGGAATAGAGATTCCATTTTGAGTTGGTTTACCAAACACGATTAAAATTTTTTTTCCTATCTATTTTGGGTAGAAAGGCATTTTGAATGAAAAAACCTTTTCATTTTGGACCATTCCATACCAAACGTGGGGTTACAGATTAGGGATATTGCTTGGATGTTTTTAAGGTTAAGTTGGGATCATGCAACTTTTTATGGTATGAAAATCGGAATCCATATTGTCCTTTATTAAAGAAGTTGTTAACTGGGATTCCTGACTGCATTTGGAAGCAATTCACAAGCTGTTGTGGCTGATATTAAATGGCCATATGGAAGAAGGTGCAACGTTAAGATACCAAAATTCATCTCTAAAGCTCCTATTACTTTCATTCATTGCGGCTTAAAATCAGTGGGTTCCTGCTGCAAAATGGTCTTTTTTCTCTCAAAACATCGTAAATCCCTTTCGAAAATTGATTTACTACATCAAATTTCGTTGCATTTACTGCATCTCTAAACGCTCTATTTATTGATAAGCACCCATATATTATTGAAGTCCTAGTAAGCTCTTAAGATTTGTTATATAAATCTACTTGTCTCCCTTTATAATATATTTGTATGTGTGCGTGTGTAACTAAAGATAATTCTAAGACTGGTGATTTGAGGATAAAGAGAACTTCACTTAAAACTGGTTGAGGTAATTTTGTTGCATTAATGTCTGTGTTGTATTAAAACTGGCATAGGCATAGGTCATTTTGTCTTCGGTCATTTTTTTGTAATAATACCTAATATGTTGTTCGAAAGGTCAGACTCTGGTCAAGAAGGCCAATCTGACCACAAGCTCAAGCTAGACTTATCTGTGCACATGATAAATTGAAATTAAAGAAAAAGCTCTAATTTTTATAAACTTGTGCAGGTATTGCCTAATTTGCACCTAATCTTCATCTTCAATGTAAATAGTACATCAAATTTCATTGCATTATCTTGGCCTACAAACAACTTCTGGGCTCAACGACACCATACGATGATCCGTCCGCATTAGCGCATGAAGCCAAAGCAGGTTGATCTTTGTAGGTAAGATTCACATCTTCCAGTATTATGCCACTGCATGGGTACTTTTCACTGCAGTCAAAATTCACCGCAACTTCAGTTGCTGAAGTTCCATGTACATCTTGGTAGGTCACATCAGTAATCCTCACACCAGAGACCTGCATAAATGTACAGATTAATCAGATTTCATTTTTTTGATCAATCAACTATTTTTGCTAATAAAATTCAGATAATCTTAATTATACCTGATCAGGACAATTGCCGTCACCATTGGGACAGTAATTTTGGTCGATGATGATTGGATTACGGACATTAGTCATTACTGCATGCTGAAAGAGAATTCCGCTAACAAATCCATTAGCAAGGCCTTGCCCATGTTTTTATCCTCAAACCATTTTCTGTACCCGAAAATGCAACAGTTTTAACAGTCACATTTCTTACTCCTGGTTCTTGCAATCCCCATCCCAGACTCCCAATACTGAAACAAGCAAAAAAAAAAAAAAAAAAAAAATCAACATATTAACGACTATAAAGAACAAATTACTTCGAAGATGAAGAACTTTGATCGATTTTAAGTTTTAATTTTGGTACCTTATTCCATGACCAGGGCCACAATTGATATTCTCAATCCACAAGTTCGAGATTCCAGGGACCTAAGGAGATGCAATCATCACCAGTGCCAATGTGTGAGTTCATTAGTGAAATACCTGAAGATGAGAGGACATGGATTCCATCAGTGTTGGGGCTGTTCTCTGGAGCTGAAATCACGAGTCCTTGTAGCCTAGTGTTTTGGCAGCCATCAAGGATGATATGGAACATTTGACTGTTTAACTGAAGTTAATCCACTGACAAATACTTCGTTTGAATTGTAGAACCCCAATGACTGTAGCACAATAATTCAAAACAGGAAAACTATTGATCAATTTCGATTCAACTGGACATGAAATTTCAAAGCACATGCATGTTTGGTACTAGGTAAACTTTGAAAGAGGATGAAAATCACTTGAAGCGACATTTCCACATATAATGCTTATTAAAGTTAAAAGAGGATGAAAATCAAGACCTTTAATTTAAGAAATCTTTTGAACTCGATTAAAAAATTACTTTGCTTGTTTGATCAAACGGGATTTTTAAACTGCGAATGTCAAATTTATTTTGACAAATGTTCTGCCAAATTGACACGAATGAATCAATGAAAAGAGAGAGTAAAACCCACCGTAGTTCCCTTAGGACAATACTTGCCAGAGTTTTTGCAAGCCCAGAGACCAGTCCCTTGACCATCAAGGGTTCCACCATAAATCGAAAGTCCACTCACTCTTTCAAACCTGAGCCAGTTACCGGTAGTACCGATGACACTGTAATCATATGGGGCAACAAGGGTTCCATCAATGCGAATAGTAATAGCATTGTTCTTGCAATTTTGTCCCCAGAATAATGCATTACCAATCAAAAATCTTCCTGGTGGAACATAAATTGTTGCAGGCACTACTGTTGCACAAGCTGCAGCCCACGCACCAAGAAAAGAATTAGTGCAATCACTTCTGCCATCAGGTTTTGCCCCGAAACTCTGTACATTGTACATGATGTTATTTGCTGATGACAAGTACAATAGAGAGAAGAACAATATTGGGATGGCAAGAAATCTCATTTTGCTGCTCATTCTCTTATGAGGGTTGGCTACTTTGGGCTAATATTTTGTTGTAATAATACGTTGGAAAGAGTTAGAGATCGAGGGACGAAGATTTTGACGTGGATTTGGAGGTATTTATAGGCTTGGAGTGAACGTAGGGATCGAGCAAATCACGACATGGCAGCTAAAATTGGACGGAAATTTTATTTTGTGTATTAGCCAATGTCATACTGACAGTTTAACCAAAAATAACTGTATTATCAAACGTGTAGGACAAGAAATAAGAACAAGAACAAAAAAGTAAGAATTATCGGCTGAACTTCTTATCAATGTGAAAAGGGTTCTGAAAAATTTGAAATTTATGGAAATAGGGATGACTAGTTCTGATTATAAAATGGAAGAAACATTCTATAAATGGTAATTTTAAAGCATGTTTTTAGCGAGAAAAAGCTAATGACAGGCAAACATAGCCGCAAAACTCCGTTGATTGCTCTTCGTGATTCATGAGTATAGAGTACCATAAATATATGCTATACTTAGAGAAAGCCAACCGTTTTTTTTTTTCGAATTTTATTTTATAATTAGATCATCAAGGTTGGATCATCAATTAGTCAAATTAATGAATTTTAGCCCAAAGACAAATCGAAATTGGATCATAAATTTGTCAAATTAAATTTGAATAAGATTTAGGATTCGGTTAAATATCATATACTTGGGTTCAATTCAAGCTTATCCTCTACTTGAATACTGATCGAAACTAAATTATGAAACACAATTTAAACTCAAAGATAATTCAACTGATATTAATCCAGTGGTAGTGGGCTGGATTATTTTCGTTTGGACACGGTTGAAAGTAAATATAAATGTGAAGTTGAGAGGGAGTGTGTTATCTAATGGCCTTTTTAATCGATCACATTTACATTGTACTGCCAAATACAGTTGGATTTCAAACCTCAATCTTTAAGACCTCTCAATCTTTAAGACCTATATGTTAACCAAAGTTGATACTAGACTACATTAAATGTCCACTTTTTTCTTGAAGTATTTATGTGTGTGTGTAACTTGGACATGTTTTACTTTACTTTCCTTTCTCTACATATCTTTTCATTTATTTCACAAGATATGATTTAAGTTTTACCATATTTAATTACTCTAATAAACTAATTTTTATTTGGAATAGTTGATTGTTTGCTTATTGTATATAATATCTCGTCCGTCCTTATATTTAATACTCGTGTTATTGGATCTTTCCTCCTTTATTGCTGTTCACTTTCTTAATTATCGATAATTTTTTCTTTTATATGATAATTATTCTTCCTTTAATTTAGCTATCACAACTTTAATTTTCTCATGCTCTATCCTTACCATAAAATTACTATTTTACTTCTTGTTTAGAGCGATAAATTTTTAACTGTGCTAATTTTGCAAAATTTTGTGAAACTTTTTCCTTCTATTTTCTTATCTCCAACTAGCCACGATTATTCTTTCTCAGTTTCACTTTTGACATAAAAAATTGGAATGTGTGTTTCTCTTTATCATTCGATCTTTTCCTTAGTCATCAATTTTAAGATTAAAGATTGCCTTTTTTATTCCAAGATAGCTCTTCAATTTCCTTTTCCAATTTTATCATTTGCTTCAAAAAAAATATAATTTAAAGTTTTACCATTATTTTAACTAGTGGTATTCATTTAATTTAGCACAGTTAATTGATTCCTTAACAAATAGGAATTGTATTTTTCAAAGTTGGTTCTCAATTCGTTTTTCCTTCATTATCGCGTTCCTACAAATTAGGAATGATTGTTGGTTTCCTTTTTTTTTTTTTTTGTTTATTCGTGGAGTAGGGAAGCATAGCAATACCCCACCGTATAGCAACTCTTCTGTTTTATTAGAAGCTTATTTATATGACTATAACTAGTAATTATTTTATGTAATCTTTCATTGTAGAATTTCTCTATTTTCTTTTGTAATTTTCATAAAGAAATTTTTGTGCAAATTTATTTTGCTGCACAACTGACGAGTTTAATTCTGCATAAATCCTTTCATATATATTTTTTTCTTTTCCTCCAAACTTCTCTGCTATCCTCTAATGTATAGGATCATTGTTTCCTCATCATCAAATGCTATAAAATTATCTTCTTCCAACCTATTCACTGTACTACTTTTCTAAATCGAGGTACACAAACATTCTCTAGCATAAATTCGTTTATTGCACGGGTCTACTTATAAAAAAAAAATTCACATATTTATTTTTAATAGTGTCTTGTGGGACAAAATATTTGTGAGCTATAATTTTCTTTTCATTCAAAAACTCTAGTGACAGTCTTTCTTATTTTTGCCAAAGACAAAAAAGAAAAGTTTACAATACTAAATCTTGATCCTTTGAGTTATTATACTTACCGTCCCAAATCAAAAGCTTTCAGTACGTATAAACTTATCGGAAAGATAAAACTAATTCACAATATTTTTTTTTTATATGTTCTCACTCACCCATTCTAATTTTCCATTCTACCTCCTTTCTAACTATTAAAATATATTAATTCTCTAAAATTAAATGAAAATTTTTCTTTTTTATTTAAATTAAAAAAGATAAGTTCTTGTTGATCTACCAAAAAAAAAATGATAAATGGTGGCACACTTCTTAGAAGGAAAGCACATAAAAATGGTGATAACTGTAGATGCCAAAATTTAGCCTTAATTAGTGTAATAACTTTTAACTCATTGAAATTACATTGTGTAACTTAGAAGAGAAAAGGAAGAATTTCTTTCATGTTATGAACATAGATTACAAAATATACATGAGTTTTTATAATTAATTGTGCATTAGTTTTGTATGTGTATAGTTAATAGCTTTATGCTTTATTTCATCTTTTCTTTTTATCATGAATAAGAATTTTTGTTGTCCTTCTTAATCATATAAAGTTGACTAAAAAAGGTTCTCATTCAAAAGTGTTTTGTAAATTATTTGAGTAAGTAACAATTCTCTCTTCTTTTTTTTTGTTATTTTGCTTAATGTATGCAATGAAATTAATGCACCTTGATTTTGGTTGGTGGCTTAAATTTAGATTTAGAAGATTCAATTTTATTTGATATGAAGTATATTTAATTTAACAGTAAATTAATCAAATGAGCTACATTCTATTTCCAGTATTTTATTGAGTTACAAATTGAATCGGTTTTCCTTTATTACATTTACTATTTATTGAGTTATAAAATGAATGGATCTTCTTTTATTACTTTTTCAATATTAAGGATTCACTTAATTTGAATGGGCTTCACTAGTGGATCTGTCCTTTGTTTGTTGCATAATTCATTGAATCTATTTGTGTCCTTAGTAACTAATATTATAGGCTAAATCTAGGGTATTGAATATCATTTTATTTATTACCCAATTAAAAGACAATAAACAATTTAAACTAATAAAATTATTCCAAAATCTAGAAAAAGAGAATGGGGAGTTGGATACTCTCTAAAAGAGTCAAAACATTATTGGCAATATGTGTTCTGTAGAGAGTCTAATTTTTTTTTTTTTTTGTCCAAATTCACTCTATTTTTGTAGAGAGTCTAAAGCCATGTACAACAATGTAGTCCTCTTTTCCCATGCATTGGTATCATAGTCTCGAACGTGATAACAATTTACTCCATCAAAACGTGATTCTACTAATCAGAGGACAAGGAGATTTTAGACGCTGAAACAATCTTGATTCGGTCATGAATTAAGGAAAATGGTCATTTTGATATCATTTTATGTCAAATGAAAGAAGTTGCCAAAATATTTTTGAAAATACTGTTATCACATCTTCCAACTCAGCCACCAAGTTTATACACCCAGAGGTTTTTTTTTTTTTTTTTAATGAAATCACATCCAGAATTTCAGAAATTTCCTCAAAAGGCACTTTACTTTCTTAATTTTGTAAATTTGTCGATACAAAATCTGTCAATTGCTTGTAACACATGAAGAGACCTAACCTCTGTTAATAATCCAAATGGTGTATATATGTATATCAAACCACAGAATATTAGAGATTACATCACCAATTACCTCTCCTTTGTTATCCCCAAATTCAACCATCTCCCACATACCCATTCGCAATTTGGTATTTTCATCTCCATCCAATTTTAGATATTCTTCCTCCAACATTCACTTGAATCCAGGTTCTCTCAACTGACCATGTCAAGGGAGGACAAGCATCAAGTACAACACGTTGGAAATCTCAGCAAAAATTGGAATTTAATATCTTCTAGAGGCAATGGTGATAGTGTAAACAATGAAATTCTATTTAATTTATTTGATCAATAATGAATTGAATTAAACTAACCTAGATTGACTAAAATAAGTATATGATAATTCCATTTATGTTTGAACTTATAAATTAGACCATTGGCATGTGGTTTCAAATTAAATTGTAATGTCTAATAAATTAATGTGGGTTTATTTAATTAATTCACATTGCAGTACTTGAGCCAACCCATTTGTTAAGCTCTATTTTCAATGGACTTTCTAAAGTTATAAACAATCCAAGTGCTGGAATATTCTAGAGATTTTATTTTAAGCCAATCACTGCCAAAATTTGGCTATAAATAGGGTTTCAAACTTTCAAGTCAGGCATACATTTAGATAACCAAGGTTTAGAGAAAACTCTAAAATTTTTCAAGAGATTTCTCTCTCACAAGTCTCTCAAGTTTCTAAAGTCCATCATATTCAAATTCCAAATCTCTCTGCTTGTGTTGAAGGCCTGAAAATCAAAGTTTGAAGCATTTGAGACACAACATCATCAAGTCAACCGTTTTTCTACACTCAAATTGTAGAAAACTTCAATTTTTAATTCAAGAACAAGCCTTATGGCCCTTGAATTAAATGTTTTGAAAGGAAGATTTAGAAGATATTTCTTTTATTAAGAAATTTATTTAGAGATTGTAACTTCAAAGTATTATGGACTATGCCTTAACAAAAAAGTCTCTAAGGACAGATACAATGATTTGCTTACTAGAGATGAATCAAGCGATATCCCCATCAACAATAGATACTTGGAGTGCTTCCATGCATAAGGTCTCCAATTCGAAAGGTTATTAATGCTCTTTGACACAAGTATAAACTATTTTCAAATTTCAAATTGTTTCAACTCTCCTTGACACGAGCATGAACTGTCTCCAAATTTGAAGTTGTTCTAATGCTCCTTGACTCGAGCACCAACTGAGTTTTAGTTAATAGAATATGGTGGATTTACTTAGATTTGTCAAATAATTGAGTTTTAGATAATATAATTTGGTGGAGATTCAAATTTTGGTATAAGAGTATTAGTCTTTTTGACATTTTTATGACTAATTAATTAATTTTTTAAGATTTATTTGTTTATTTTTCTTTTTTAAAAGTAATTAAGGATATTTTAGGGTGTTTAACTGGTGTTTTTGGAAAACATTATCAAAGTTTGAAGTATTCGAGACATAGATCATCAAGTCAACCATTTTCTACACTCAAATTGTCAAAAAACTTCAATTTTAATTCAAGAACAAGCCTTTTGGCCATTCCATTAAATTTTTTAAAGGAAGAATCAAAGTATGTTTTTTTTAATAAGAAATTTATCCAAAGATTGTGACTTTGCTTTCAAATTAAGAAAATTTCACATTTGTGCAATTTTTTTTG
Organism: Mitragyna speciosa; assembly: GCA_024721245.1. Taxonomy (NCBI): domain Eukaryota; kingdom Viridiplantae; phylum Streptophyta; class Magnoliopsida; order Gentianales; family Rubiaceae; genus Mitragyna; species Mitragyna speciosa. Next base: position 42,590 of record JAMWEH010001724.1, read on the forward strand.
TCTTTCATTCATAGAGATAAGGATTTGTGGCACAAACGAATCTTTAATCTTGACTAGAAGTTCCCTTTCTGCTTATCTTGAGAAGCTTGAGGATAATAGCTGAATCCAACAAGCTTCAGACGATTGGACTAAAAGTAGTACTTCTGTCATGCCCTAAAAAGAACATATTGTCTCCATATGTCTGCCATAAAAGTTTGGGAGACTTAATACAACTATTGTTCATCCTCTCTGCAGCATATCAGATGTTCATAGTCTCCATGACCTGGTGACTTTTTATAGGCATTTCATTCGCAATTTCAGTTCAATTGTGTATGGTTGACTAATTCTATGAAGAAGGAAAACTTCTAGTAGGGTCTTAGGCAAGAGTGGAGTTGCAACGAGATTAAGAAAAAGTTGACCACTATACCATGTCGTGTTCTACTAATTTTTGACAAATTATTCGTGGTGGAGTGTGATGCATGCAGTGTAGGGATTGGAGCTGTATTGTCTTAAGAAGAGGGAGGTCGGTAGCTTTGTTTTGTGATAAGTTAAGTAAAGCACATAAGAAGTGGTCTACTTATGAACAAGAGTTCTATCTAATTGTTTGTACATTAAGGCATTGGAAGTATTACTTGATTCCAAATTAGTTTGTGCCTTACATAGATCACCAAGCTTCAACGTACATCAACAACCAAAAGCAAATAAGCAAGATTGCATACTCGTTGAGTCACATATTTGCAGCTGTCTCTATTTATTTTGAAGCATAAGGTTGGGCAGCAAAATAAAGTGGCAGATGCTTTGAGTAGACAAACAACCTTGTTGGTGACCTTAAGCATGGAGTCGTGGGATTCGAAGTTCTTAAGGAGCTCTATGCTGATGATGATGACTTGAAGGATGTGTGATATGCATGTAAGACCAAGGCAACATAGAATGATTTCCATATCTTTGATGGTTATCTCTTCAAAGGTAATAGCCTTTGCATTCCTCGTATCTCCATGTGTGAAAATTAATTCGTAACTTACATGGTGGAGGCCTTAGAGGGCATTTAGCCATTAGCAAGACTATTTTAATCTTAATCCTCACTATTATTAGCCCCAGCTAAACCACGATGTTCATGGATTTGTGCAAAGATGTCATGTTTGTTAGATTACGAAGGGTCAGTCTCAAAATACTAGTTTATATACTCTTTTGATAACTCTTAACGAGGTATATCGGAAGATATGTCCTTGGATTTCATTCTTGGACTACCTCGTACTCAAAGAGGGTGGATTTGCTATTTGTTATGTTGGATAGGTTTTCTAAGATGGTGCCCTTCATTCCGTGTAGGAAGTCTTTAAATGCCTTACATATTACTTGTTTGTTCTTCCAAGAAGTTGTTTGCTTGCTTGGAGTGCCCTAGTTTATTATTTTAGATCAAGAAACTAAATTCTTGAACCATTTTTGATTGACCCTCTGTGGAGGATATTTGACACTTCTTTGAATTTTAGTAGTGTAACTCATCCTCAAATGGATGATCAAACAAAAGTTGTCAACCATACATTGGGAAATCTGGTACATTGTATTTGTGGAGAGTATCCTAAGTAGTAGGAACATGCTCTTCCTTATGCAGAGTTTGCTTTGAATATTATGGTTCACAATTCTACTAAGAGGTCTTGATTCTCAATTGTCTATGTACAACCTCCTATAATCCAGTAAATTTGGTTAAGCTTTGCAACGTTTTTGGATATAGTGTTACTGCAGAAAACATGGGTAAGGATGAGCAAGCCATACAAGCAAAAGTAAAGGCGAAGTTGGAAGACCAATGCTAGGTTCAAGGCTATAGGAGATAAGCATTGTTGTGCATTGGTGTTTGAAGTTGGAAATGCGGTGATGGTATTCCTGCATAAGGAGAGGTTTTCTAGTTGACAAATATCATAAGTTGCAATTAAGGAAAGGTTTTCTAGTTGACAAATATCATAAGTTGCAATTAAGGAAGTATGAGCTTTATATGATTCTTACAGTTAAATTCTAATGCTTGCATGGTTGATTTACCATGTTCTTTGAGCATATCAAGGACTTCTAATTTTGTAAATGTTTCATTGTATCATCCTGTAATACCCAATATTAGTGAGGGGCAGAAAGGTCATTTGGCCCAAAAAAAAAAAAGAGCAGTCGGTGGGATTTTTTTCCCATAGAAGCCAGCAGAATTTTTAGCAAAACAAAAGAAAGAA
>JAMWEH010000220.1:0-25858 GCA_024721245.1 Mitragyna speciosa
TCGAACACCAAAAACCATTTTTCCTCCCATTAGCTCCACCACCTGTAAAAAATAAAAGAAGCAAACAGCCAACCAACTTGCCCAAAACAGCCACAAACTATCTCTAAATTGGCCTCAAGCCACTACCAGGAACACTATCAATCCTAGTATAAACCAACTAGACAACTACAAACATTTCAGTAGCCAATACCCACAATTATAGCCCTGAAGATGCTACCACGAGGGCCACTACCCAGTCCAATCACTATTCAATTTTCACCAAAAACATTCCAAAATCACCCATAGTTCACAACCCCAACACGTGCAAGGAAAATTACAAGTAAGAACAATCAAGTCAACCACCGCAACAGCTCAACATTTGCAGCCTCCTCCACCCACTACTTCACCACCTCCAGTGAAGTACCCGGTACCACCATCACAGTAAACTAGTACCTTAACATTACCACCCTGACGCCACCACAGTCAACATCCAAGCCATCTCTAATTCACTAGAGAAATCACTAATTCTCATGACCTACACAAACAACCATCTCTACTGCCTGAAACACCCATTTGGTGTCCCCAAAACTACCAAAAATCAATCACCCAAAATCAAACAACAACTACCTGCTACCAGCTGCCAAAACCAATAGCAGAAACATCCTCAATCTCACATCCCCACCCATAACCAGTCTCACCAGACCCACCACCACCCAATCCTTAACCACCATCAAATTAACCCCCAAGTCACTGCCTCCTCGCACATGCAAAAAGAACAACAGCACAAGTACCACATTAGCAGCCAAAAACATTCACTCAACCTCCAATTGTTTCACCCTCTACCACCCTGTCATCACTGCCGAAGCCAATTGCTCCATCTCACCACTACGGAAGCAACACAGCCATGGCCAACGTACGCCCAAATTACTGGCAGCAATCAAACCATCAATTCACAGTGGCCACAAGCCAAAATCCGCCATAGTCACAGCTCCTCCCCACAAAATTCAATATCCATCACTGTCACCAAGCAGCCTACTTATCATCGGACAACTACTCCCGCCACTCCTGAATCCAAATGAGCTTTCTCCATCTTTGTAATTCCTCTTGTCTAACCGATTAATTAATAAGGTTCACATGGGTGAGGTGTATGGTCCTTGATTGGCTTTCGAATCTGGAATTTGGGGCAGATGTAACACCCTAGAAAATGCACATATAAGAGACATTTTCTTTTCTTATTTAGGGTTAAGTGTTAACCTTGATTTATTAGTTGGGAGATTTCTTGAGTTAATTAGGTTAATTAGCTAAGATTTTTCATTTTGAAGCAAGAACACTTAAGTACTAAAGTTAGAATAATATTACTTGACCATTTAATTTATATTAGTGTTTAAATTTTGATTAATTTATTCTACTATTTTCTAGTCTTTTGACTACTTGAATTTTAGCTCAACTTTACTCAAAAATTTCACTTATTTTCTTGCTATATTTTCTTTTCCCTTAGCTGAAATTTTCCTCTCTCTTTTCTTTCTTTCTTGGCCAAAATTCTTTCTCTTTCTTTTCTTTTCTTTGGCCGAAATTCCTCTTATTTTCTTTCTCTTTGGGGCCGGATCTCTCTCTCCCTATTCTACTCTCTTTTTGCTTTAATAATTTGTGTTTTATTAATGTTAGTAGTAAGTGATAAGAAGTTAATGAGTTCCACCAATTAACTTAGTCCAAGTAGTTACTATTGCATTAATAAGATTACTTTTTACTTTACTCTTGTGAGGTTTTAATTGGACCATTTTTTTTCCCATCTTTTCTTCATTTCTTTTTCATTTTTCCTAGCCTATTTCTCCCTCTTTTCACTCTCCCTTGGCCGGCCATACTCCCTCTCTTTTCCTCTCATTTTTTTGCTCTCAACTTCTTGGACTATCATCTCTCAAGTGGACACAAATCAACCATAGGAAGTGGACTTCTATCTCTTCTAAGCAAAGTTCTAGGCATATCTAAGGATCCGGAAGTGGTTCCCGACCTTTCTACGAGATCTTTTCTTAGGCACCAGGTGAGTGTTCTTATGTGTGTGTGATGCATGAAATGCCATGTACTACTTGACATCATTATTTTGATGCATAAAATGAGATGTTATACTTGACATAATTAACTAATGAAATGTGTTATTTGAGGAAAGATGTGTACTTTATCGCATCTATTCCGTAATGTGTTACATGCTTTCACTATCTAATGTGTTAATAGTGCTTGTGACTTTCATGGTCAATTTTGCTATTTTCCCATGGTTAATCAGACTGGGAGCGTATGGGAGAGATATAAGGTGTTGGGCGGTATTCGGTGTGTGTTACTTGTATATCTGAGTAAAGTCCTGAAAAAGGCTAACTCATGATTGAATTGTATTCTTGATCTTGGACTTCCGAGGCTAACTTCACCGTTACCCCTCGGATAGTCAACCGGGAGCGTTTGGGGTGATATAAGGTGTTGGAGAATATAGGTGCTTGATATTCTTTCCGATAAGAGTTTCATTCCTCAAAGAGGGTAACTCCGGATTGAATTTTACGAGTATGCTAGAACTGAGCTATTATCTCGGTCTAAATATCGTGGCTACATGATCAGTACCTGCTCCTCTACGGTTAAACTTGCTTCCGTAGTTGAGCCCTGTATCCGCCAGTGACTACATGTAAATTAAATGGCTCATATATTGTTTATTTAATTTATTGATTATTTTAATGACCCGAAATCATGAGTGCTTGGTATGATTGCATGAATTGGACATTCACTGGGCTATTATAGCTCATTCCATTTTATTTGTTTTCCTTTACTCAGGTTACTTGATAAATTAAAGCTGGACCCACTGGTTTTCGATTATTATGGATGTTGTAACTATTGTAATAGCCGAACTGTGTTAGGCTATTTTTGTGAAAATCATGTATATTATGACTTGTAAACGTGTGGTATGACTTGTACCTTTCAGTTAAATAATAAGAGTGTATTTTATTTTGTTCCATTTTATTTTAGTTTATTTTATTTTAAGTTAAGTGCGCTCGGTCGTCTGCGTGAGTGCGTGGATCGAGACCTGGCGAGAGCTAGGCAGGCAGTCCGCTAAGCCCTTTGGTGCGCCTCTGGGTAAGGTGGGGCTGTCACAGCAGATATGAGAATTATAGAGATTCGGGGGAAATTGGTTCCAATAACAGGAAGAAGAAATTACAAAGAGAGAAAGAACAACGGGAAACAGAGAAAAGGAAGGTAGCTGAGAACAAAAAAATAAAGAAAAATAGAGAAAACACGGAGAGACCAGAAAGAAAAGCAATGGGAAAGAGAAAAATAGAGGGGAGAAACGAACTGAAGAAAAAGGCCAGAGCGAGCAGAGAGGTAACCAAAGAGAAGAGAGTGAGAGTGAGAGAAACGAGAGAGAAAGGAATAAGATAAGAAATAGAGGCGGTGAGGGAGAGAATTAGAGAACAGAGAGGGAGAGTGAAAGTAGAAAGCAAAGAGATATGGGGAAATTTAGAAGGGAGAAAGACCAGAAAACAAAGAAAATAGAGGGGAGCAAAGACAAAATAGAAACCACGAAAGAATGAGGGAAAGATAGAGAGAAGAAAATTGGAGAGAAAGAACAGAGAAGTAGGTGAATTTGAGTGAAGGAGTTGCGTAGGGGAAGTGAATTTGGGTAGAGAAGAAACTAAATGAAAGGGTTGTTTTAGTATTTTTGTTCATCATTTTTTATGTTTTTATGTTCTGTTCATATTTAGTTTAAAAACTCTATATTTCTGATTTTTTATATAAAACATGTTTTGTGTTTTACCCCCCTAGGATTGTGATTACTGTTGTTATGCCCTTGAGAGTTTTGTGTCTTTTGCACTTCAATCCCTTTATTTATAAATTGCCTCCTTCCATCAAGTTTAGTTTTCTTCAATCAAACCCCAATTAATTGCAATTATGTCTTCCCCTTTGAATTTACTATTTTGCCCTTGTAATTTGTTTCAATTTACATTTTTAACCTAGACTTGTGTAATATTCCAATTTTACCCCTTCCTCAATTATAATTTTTAGTTTGCACCGAAGCCTCTTAGCTTCAGATTATTTTTTTTAAGTCCCCTTAGCTTCATAGAATTTACAGTTTACCCGGAGCTTTTTAGTATTTGATATTTTTAGCCTTAATTTATTTATACCGAGGTACCTTGACATTTTTTTTGTTTTCTTAGCGTTAACACCAGTCTTCAAAGAGAGGTATCCCTATTTCTCATTAATTTCTCTTTATGTGCTCCTATGTGATTTTTTATGCATTTTCTTCACGTGCTTCTTATTTTACATACTTTTTGCGTATTTATTTACTTTAGGCTATTTAATTTGGAATTTTATTATTTGGCAAAAATATAATAGATAGGGCACAATTTCTTTTATTTTTGCCTATTTTTGTATTTTAGATAGCCATGTAATAATTAGATCACTTTCCTTTCGTATTTTGTAAATATTTGTATTTAGCTAGACAAGTGTAATGGATAGATTTATTTTCAATTTTTCCCCTTAAATTGTAAACTAAATCCCCCGGTGTAATAGTTAAGACTTATGTGCTTTTGCGTGCTTGTGTGCTTCTATATTTTTACCGTTTTTATTATGATTTTTGCATCTAGAATATCATGTTTACATGTTACGTGCTTCTATGTGCTCTTATATGTCTTTATATGTTTATTTGCATTTGCATTCGTGTTTTACTATTTTAAATTATGTTTTGTGTTATTCCGTTATCACACTGGTCCAACGCTAGTTGTGGTTTTCTCACCTCCCTGCTAGATCCTAGTGAGGGATTTCTAAAAAAGGTTAATCCAATGCTAGACCCTTAGGGCATTTTAATACTAGTTTCACTTGCATGCATTGCATCTCATTTCACACGCATTTTCCTTTTTTTAGAAATTTTTTCATTTTTGCATGATTTTTGGTATATATTTCATTATTATTATCTATTTTTAACATTTGACAGTGCATAACATCTAGGTTAATTTCACTTAAAATTTAGGTCATTTTGTGTGCTACGACTAGAAATAGTCGTCTACTCACATGGGATGCGGTGGATTAACAGGCCGTTCCCCCCTCCGTGATTAGAAAAAGTCAAGTCACGAGTTATTATTCTCCCGTAGTCATTATGTTGCATTCCCACTTTCTTTAATTGCTTACTATTTATACTACTATTTTTCTTCTGTTCTACATTCCGTTTTGTATTCACACTCGTGACTCCCTCGAGGTCTCGACTCGGGTCTCGCAATTAATGTGATAATCCATACTAAGCCTCAACGGAATATTTTGACCTTCTCGATATTGACATTTTTTTTTTTTTGGCTAACCTCGTGTACGGGGGAGGACGCCACTCCTATATTTTATTTAAAATAAAAACCTGAGGGGGATCAAACCTTACCTCGTTATTACAAAAAAAAATCATAAATGAGGAGTACTACTCCTTTTACATCATATTATAAATAAGTGGAAAAACCTAAACAATTCTAATAGAATAAAAGCCGATTCTATCAAGCCGCAATTCTCCCTTAGCAAGTTTTGGCAACTCTAGCTCGATATTGACATTTAGGATTAGGACTTGCATTCATTTAAACACATCCAAACACGATAGAATCTAGGAGTATTTTAGGAAATTTTTTATTATGCCTCACAACCAGTTTCGGCTAAGTTGAAAAGGTGCCTTAGGTGTAAGACTTTGCCTTCCCTTTCTTCAAATGTGACTCCCGAGCCTTTTTCTCTTGTTTTTTAGCAGACCAGAGTCAATGAAGGTGTAGACACCAAATTTTGACACACTTTTGGTAAAAATATGTGTGTCACTTTTATTTTAGGGGGTATTTTCTCATTTTTTGGGGGTCGAGTACAATTTTCGCGTATTATATCCAATTCATCGTATTAGGGGCAAAATGGTAATTTCACCATGTAAATATTATTTTATTTTATTTTATTTCCTAAATACATGATTTTAGTATTTTTATCATTATTTATGATTTTAATGATTTTTAGGAGTCATTTGTTATTTATTTAAAATTTTAGTATTTTAATTCAACGGCACGTTTTCCAAAGCATTATTTTTATGAGAATTTTCAAACGAAATTTTTTATATATGCATTTTGTGTATTCATAAATTTTCTGCAAAAATCACATAATTTTTAGAGGTCATTTAGTATTTATTTAATTTTTATCTTTTTATTTATTAAGGGCACATTTCCCAAGAATGCGTTAATCTTAAGAATTTTTGAGTGAAAATTTCAGTATATGTGTTTCATGGGATAATATATTTTGTGTAAAATTTTTGTGATTTTTAGAAGTCATTTAGTATTTTTGTGATTTTCATAATGTCACGCTTTCCAATGCATTTTTATTTAAAGAATTTTGTGTGTAAAATATTTTATATGTGCATTTAACATTTATGGTTTTATGTAAAATATATATATAATAATTTTAAACACTATTTGGTACTTATTTCAAATTATGTTTTCTCTGTCTATGACATATTTTCTTTAATGGTGAATTAATTTTAAAATTGTGATTTTTATTATTATTAAATCTTCTTCTTACAGTAATGCTAATTTTGGTTTTAGTTCTATTTTTTTATTTATTTATTTATTTATTTTCAGTCCTAGGGAGGGTTTTATTTTTATTCCATTTTCTTTATTTTCTTACAATTTGATCTTTCTAAAAAAAAAAAAAAAAAAAAGAAGAAAAGGCTGGAGCAGGCTGCGTTTTGCAGCCTGCTACAGCAACAGAATAGCTGTTTAAGCTGCAAAGCAGCCTTCTGCAAACACCATCCCTACCCACTCCACCATCATCACACTCTGATTTTTTTTTTTCCTCTCTTCACATCACTCACACAGACAAAAACACCTCCCCCTTCATTTTTCTTCCTGACCTGCACTCTCATCTTCTCTTCTGAATTCTCACGTTTCACACCTGCACTCCCTCACTCCCTCTGCATACATACACAGAACACTCTCAGCACTGGTCCTTCCCTCACGGCATACACACATCACCATTCTCTCCTCTTCACTTACCACACACACTCACTCGATTCACAAAAACACAGACCTCTCCATCACCCTCAACTCTCTGCAATACACTCACAGCCAAGCCACAGATCACTCACAGAACACACACAATTTTCATCTGCACGACCTCACCTCACTCACACCTCACTTTCACCATCTCTCCCCCCCTGCACTTCCACAAACCAGACACGCACAACACACACACCTTGAATACACAATTCACTCCCCCTCTCCTTCTTCCCTGAGCACACAGACACAAACACAGCAGCACAAATCACGCAGATACACAGACTTGCACACACAAGCTCCTCATCCCTCTGCCCCTTCCCCCTGCACTCTCACATTCTCCCTCACGCCTCAACCTCACCACAGGCAGATACACACACCGGCACTTTCCGAATCCTCACCAGAACACACTTGCACTCTCGGCTCACCTGCACACAGGCACAATTCACTCACACTCCTCTTCTCCCGGCTTTCCTCACAACACCAGCAAAGCACACAGTTCACACATACACACTCATTTGCAGGCACAGACACACACAGACACACAATTCGCACACACAGACACACAATTCGCACATACATACACACAGCACACCTGCATACTCCCAGACACACGCACAACACACACTTGCACGCAACCTGCATTTTTCCACACAAGAACAGAAGCACAGACACACAGTAACAAACACAACACACATTACACATACTACACCCTTGCATCAGTCCATACACACACCCACATCAGTTACAGCATGCCACATTCACTTCCACATGCACACACACACTACACACCTGCCCATTCACGCTCACTAACACCAATTCATGTACACACACACATACACCTGCACCACACACGCCTGCATAATGCATAATCGAACCTGCACAAATTAAAAAAAAAAAAAAAAACAACAACAACAACAACAGCAGCAGCAGCAGCAACAACCGACGGAGCATCACCAGCCCCGCCGCGCACCGCCACCGCCCTATTCCAGGTAAATTTCCTACTCTTGCTTTCAATTTTTTATTTTTTATTTTTTTTTGTTTTGTTTTGTATAAATCATAAAAAAAAAACCAAGAGAGAGAGAGAGAGGATATAGAGAGAGAGAGAGACCGGCGAGGCTAGGAGAGAACAAAAAAAAAAAAAAAAGAAGAAGAAGAACCAGGTGAAGGAGATCCGAATCGGGCGAGGAGAAGAGGGAAGAACCAGGGGAGAAAGGGGAAGAAAAAAAGAAAGAAAGAAAAAGAGAAAGAAAAGAAAGAAAGAAGAAAAAAAAAGAAAAGAGAGAAAAAGAAGGAAAGAAAGAAAAGAGAGAAAAGAAAAAAAAAATCTGGAAAAAAAAAAAAAAAAAACCGAAATCAGCCGAAAAAAAAAATTGTTTTGGTGAAACTACGTCGTTTTGACGTAGTTTCACTCAAAACTACGTCGTTTTGATTAGTTTAGTTTTTTAATTTATTTTTAATTAATAATATGTATTTATTTTATAATCCTTATACTTTCATTAATGCTACTGTGGCTCCGGATATTTCTGATTTATGCATTTAAGTTTCTATTTATTGTAGATTGACCCCCGTAATTTTATTTTCTTTTCAATTAGGTCCTAATTAATTGCATTTAGGTCCCTCAACTTTTAGATAATTATAATTTTGGCCCCTACGTTTTTTAATTTCCATTTTTGACCCTATATTTTTCGGTAATTACATTTTGACCCCTGTAATTTTTCTGGAATTGCAATTTTACCCTCTGATATTTATGAAAATTGCAATTTTGCCTCCCAAGCTTGCTGTTATTATATTTTAGGCTTTAAATGTTGCTGAAAATTGTATTTTGGCCCTTATACATTGCTGGAAATTCTATTTTTGCCTTAGAATACTTGCTGGAATTTCATTTTTATCCCCCCAACTTTGCTGGAATTTTATTTGAGTTATTACACTTGCTGGAATTTTATTTTTGGCCCCCTATTGTTGCTGAAATTTATATTTTGGTCCTTTATGTTGCTGGAATTTGTTTTAAGACCTCCATTAATTGTTAGAAATTTTATTTTAGTCTTTTATTTATTGCTGGAATTTTTGTTTTTGGGCATTATAGTTGCTGAAAATTATGTTTTAGCCTTTAAATTCATTGTAAACTATGTCATTACCGTAAGTAGGGTTTAAAATTATAATTTTACCTTTTTACTTGTTGCAAATTACATTTTTCACTTTAGAATATTGCTTAAATTTTCACTTTTAATCCAAATCTTATAATATTTTATTTTTTGCCAAAAAAAAAAGTATTAATTAAAATTAGTTATGTCTTCAAAACTTTAAATTATTTCTTTTCACATTTTCTTTATTTATTAAAAAAATTTTTTTTTTTTTACAATTAATGTTCTAAAATTGGGTATTGTTAGTCTAATTAATGTTCAAATTAATTTTCTTTATTTCTCTTTTAGTTATTTTAATAATTCTTATTTGGTTTTTTAAAAGTTTAAATATGTATTTTTGTATTTTATCTTATATTATCATTATTTCTTTATTTTCGTTGTTTTGTTTTATTTACTTATTTATTCCTACTTAAACAATTTGCAGTTTTCTTTTTAAATAATTAATTATTATTATCATTATTTTCTTTCCTTTATTTTTGTTGTTTGAATTATTTTAGTATGTTCATAGTGCTTGGTATTAATTTATTTAATTAATTGATTTATTTATTAAATAGTGGTATTTTTGACATGTTTGTTCATGTTAGTAGCAATTTGTACCGAGTTTACGAACGGGAGGTATTTCAATTACCCTTTTAATTTCTTTTTATGTAATTCTATGTGCTCCTATGTGTTTTTCTATGTGTTTTAATGTATTTTTGTGTTTATAATTTTTGTTTATGTATGAATGTTTATTTATTTATGTCATATTATTTATTCAAATTTAATTTTGATTATTCAAAGAAATGTAATAGATAGGTAATTTTCTATTTAGCAAAAAAAAAATTTTTGTATTTAGATAGTTAATGTAATAGATAGTTTATGTTTTATCTATTTAATTAAAGCCTATGTATTTTAGATAGAAAGTGTAATAGATAGGTTAGATAGGTTATTTTTAGACTGCAATTAGGTTATTCTCCGGTGTAATAGTTAGGGCTTTGTGTGCTATGTGTGCTATGTGTTTATGTGTTTTATTCGCTTTCTTTAGGATTTTGCATCTAGAATATCATGCTTGTGTGCTATGTGCTCCTATATGCTATTATTTGCTTTTGGTGATTATTGCTTTAATACATGCTTTGTTTATTTACTTACTTTAATTATATATGTGTATCGTCGCCACACTAGTCCAAAGCTAGTTGTGGTTAATTTCGTTTTCTTCGCTAGTCCAACGCTAGTGGAGAACTTATAGAAAATAGGCTAGTCCAATGCTAAGCCTTTAGGTCATTTTAGCATTAGGAACATTTTCGTGTGTTCATTTCATGCTATTTCACACACATTTTTGTTTTAGGCCTTTTTCCATTTTGAATGATTTTTATATACATACTCTATCATTTATTATCTATTTTTTAAAATACATGTTTGGTGCATGACATTTAGACTCCACCACACATAGAATTTTAGGTCATTTGCGTGACTTGACTAGAAATAGTCATCTACTCACGTGGGAAGCGATGGCGTACATGTCGTTCCCCCCTCCGTGAGTAGAAACAGTTAGTCACGAGTCCGTTAGTCCCCCGTACCCGTTATGTTTGCATCCCCACTTTCTTTGCTCACTTATTATCTATATTACTATTTTCCTTTCCTTTTGCATTTCATTTTGCATCTACACTCGTGACTCCATCGGGGTCTAGACTCGGGTTTCGCAATTAATGCGATAATCCCGACCAAACCTCAATGGAATATTTCGTCCCTTATCGATATCCATTTTTAGGATTAGATTTGCATTCATATAGTTGCATCCAAATGTGATAAAATCTTAGGGTTATATTAGGAAAATTTAGACTAAACCTCGCAACTAGTTTCGACTAGGTTGAAAGGGTGCCTTAGGTGCAAGCCTTTGCCTTCCCTTTCTTCAACTGTGACTCCCGAACCTTTTCTCTTGTTTTCAAAGATCTGGAGTTGTCTTAAAAAGGGTTTTCTTGTTTTTCTTATATTTTCTCGAAAAATCATTTTTCTAAATAAATAATTCTTGATTTCTTACATTTTTATAAAATATTTTCTGGTGACTTGGTACACCAAAACTCAATACCAAGTGGCGACTCCATTTTTCATAAAAACCCTTTTTAGACTCTGTTTTCAGGCCCAAAAACCGTCGCATCTTCAAAAGTCCCATTTTAAGCCCTTTTTCGTTTGTTTTTTCAAAATAAAGCCTTTTCTTTTAAAACAAAGCATTTTAAATACAATCGCATTTAATTCTTCCTTTTTCTTTTTCCGACTTCCTCACACTTATCATCATTTATCATTATCATTTATTATTTTCTTTCTTTTTCGAAAAATGGGGCGCGACAGAAGGGTTTTCATACATTTTTTCTAAAAAATTTATTTTTGTTTTGTTAAATGATTTTTCGGGTGACTTGGTACACCCTAAATCAATACCAAGTGGTGTCTCCATTTGTTTCAAATAAAACCTTTTTTCAAAATTAGTTGGTCAAAACTGTCGCACTATTAATTTCGGCCTTATTTTATTTTAAAATATCATTTTTCTTAAATAAAATTTTTTCACTAAAAACGTGATTTTTTTCACACATGCACAGTTTTTTCCAAAACATTTTTTTTAAAAGGGTCACCGAACTGGACTACTTTTTCGGAGTGCAACAATCTCAGACTCCCGTGCTTTGTCATTTCGGGGCACGACAGATCTGTGAGCTACTTCTTAATTAGTGGTAATACATGTTGTTTTAATTGGTGTGGTAGACTTCCACAACACCTCATTTATACTTGCCGAGTTGCCATTTGAGGAAGAATTACCGTTATTAAGTGAATTGTTTAATTTCTTGATAACTTGCAATTTGTGCTTTTAGTTTGTTATTAGTAACTTGCTTATATATTTAGCAATCTTTTGATTGAACTACTACATAATTTAGTGAATTGCAACTAATTAATTGAGGGGGTGTGCTTTGGGCTTTACACGGTTTTTTGAGTTTTTTATGTGTTTTGATTGTCATAAGGAAAAATGGCTTTCTTTGTACCTTGTTTTGATAATTTATTTTCTTTGAGAGTAGGTACAATGGCATAAACTCGAGGTGGGACATCCACAAGTGCCAAAAAGAGGAGGATTGGGGCGTCATCTTCTAGGCCTCCAGCTTCTCTAGACTATGACCACATGCATTTCACCTCACGAGATAATCAGATGTGATATGAGGAGTGTAAGAACAACGGGTTAATAAAGGAAAGGAACCTGGCACTACAAATTGAGGCCTACTTCCACATGTCTGAATATCTAGCGAGATTGGGGTGGGCCCCAATACAATCTCTCCCTGATGTCATTTACCCTAAACTGGTGAAAGAGTTTTATGCAAATGTAGTGAACCGAGACCAATTCAGCGGTAATTTTATAGTGTCTTATGTTCGAGGACATCACATGGAGGTATCTAAAAAGAGCTTGTGCAAATGATGCATCAGACGTGGAGTTTCGGAAGTACTTCATTTGTTGGAGTGATTGTAGCATGTCAAATGCGGGTGACCGGTTCAGGGTGAACACCGTATCCTCGAGGACCATAGGGAAGATGATCTACGTTGCTTGTGATTTTATGACCCTTCCGCATATCATACTTTACCTCTTCAGCACTAATGTTATCTCGCAGAAAAACAAGAAAAACGAGGCCCGCCACAATGGTTTGTTCTTTCTCGATACGATGTTTCATAGACCTCAGACCCGAGACATCCCCCTACCTAGTATTATCATTAATCACATGGGCATTGTAGCAAGGTCCAAGACAAAAGTGACCTGCTTTAGGTTTCCACGTCTCCTGACATTGTTGTTTAGGGCTGCCAAAGTTGATTTTTCAAGGATCGATTACATTGTGTTGGCAGCCAATGACACTATTACTCCTAGGTTGCTAAGACAGATACGAGTGGATAAGGAGATCATAGATGAGATTTGGCAGCATTATAGGGATGAGAAGAAGATTGGGGGAGATGATGATGATGAGGATGACATTGGAAGAGATGTCGAAGGGAAGGTGGAGCCTTTTGCTAGACAGTCCACGTCTGATTTACTACTACCACTACCTCGTACCTCAACGAGTTCCTCCAGGTACAATTCACTATGGGATCGGATCATTCGTAAAATTTGTTGCTTGGAGACCAAGGTGGTGGAACAGATAGATCAGATAGAGGCACGAGGTAGAGAGCAGTTGACTCATATTGAGCAACTGAGTGGGGATGTGAGAGCTCTACGAGAGGAGATCAAATCAGCATGTCCGTCCTCAGCTACTGGTGGTGACAGAGGACAGAGTGGAGTGCCTATTGACATGGTATAGATTAGGTATAACGAATATGAACAAAACACACACAAATCAAGTAATTAAAACCTAATCTCTCAACTATACCACAGGTGCACAAGTCTGTTGTATTACTTGGAGTATTAGGTATCGAATCCTATGAGGAATCAAATAAATTGCAACTACTAAGGCTTTATGGCTAACTTTTATTATCTAAACATAAGCAAACCAAGAAGTGATGATGGGGTCCCTTCAATAGGATTGGTATATGATTAAGAACACTTGTAGAAATTCGATGAAAAGAATACTAGAACATAGGATCCACTAATGAATCATGCATGAATGACTTACTAAGTTTTACCTTGTCTTGTTTAGAATCTAATTCCATAAATGTCATAACTAGATCACGCTATGAAATTACAAGATTCTAACTATTCTCAGATGAAATCTTATGAAAATATGAATTGTTATGATTCACTTAAGCATCCATTATTCTCATATGAATAACTTAAGCATTACTTGTTCATTTTCATTGCTAAAAGCATTTCTGAATGTCAAGTAACAACTTAAATGACTTGTTTAAGTTGGCCATGCAAAATTGAATAAGTAAACAAACAAATGCAAGCTTAGCAGGTTTTGATAATTTAAGTCATGCTTTTGGATTCATTAGCTTCATCTATATTATAGATGAAGCCTTTAGTGAATCAGGACTAGTAAAACAACTAAAAGTTTAACTTCAAAGCAAGAATTCATATCAACAATGGAAAGTAAAATAGGAAGAGTTAAGAATTACTCAACCAAAGTTGGAATAAGCTTCTCTTCTATTCACCTTCAAAAGTTGAACTTACAAGAGTTCTTTTACAATGATCCTCACTATTCTACTAATCTCTATGAAATCTACTAATTCTCTACGAAACTAATTTTCTACGATGATCCTCTCTTTCAAAAGTTGAAGGATGAAGAGAAATCTACTAATTCTCTATGCAACTAATGCTAAACTGTACTTTCTACTTCTAATTCTATTCAAAACTTCCTCTAACTAGTTACTAATGCTTTACAAATGACTTCTACTTTTAGACAAATGTTCTACAAGTCATTTTCCAACTTGCACTTGCATTTAATGCATGGAAATGATGAAGATTTGCATTGAGATTCCAAAATGACATAAAAGTCTTCAAATGTGTGCTCAATGAAATCTCCAGCTGCAAAATCCAATCTCCTCCAGAAAAGTCTACAAAACCAGCTAGAAATGGATGCAAGTTGAAAGCCCTAGAATTGGCTGGTCGACATCAATCTGCGGGTGCCATCTGTGGGTTAGCTGACCCTCGAATCCATCCCGCAAATCACTAATTGTAGTCCTCATTTGATTTTCTGATTTTGTTGAGCTGGCATCCACGTGTGTAGACCTTTTCCATGCATTTCCACATATTTTTGGTGTAGAATTTCGCTTCTCAAATAATTGCACAATTTATTCTTCAAGTGTTTCTCCAAGAAATCCATTAACATAACCCTTTGAATCATCTTTGATTTTGATTCACCTTGACTCTCATTGATCCAATTAAATTTAAGTATGATGATCCTGCAAAAGTATACAAAACTTGTGCATCAATTTGCTCAAAATAACAATTCCGCCTCAAAACCCTAATTTTTGAATAAAAACCCTAATTGTAGAAAAAGTTAAAAAATGAGTCATTTGTAATCTAAATCATTACAATAGTACTAAAGTTATATAAAAATACTTAATAAAATATGTAATAATATTGGTCAGTTTATTAATTGTCAAACTCCCCCACACTTGAATCATTGCTTATCCTCAAGTAATTAGAAAATCAAAAGATTAAAATATGATTCAAGGCTTGGAAATTATAAATGCTACATTGTTGAATGCAATTCCACAGTATAAAACAAATAGGCATTATGCAATTCCTTGTTAAGTTTTCAATACTCATCATATCAAGTAAAGGGGAAATAATTATATCAAAATTAAAGCTTATTCAACAAAATTTCAATGCCTTCCTAAATTTCACATACTAAGTATTCAATATGGACAATCATATACAAGTCAATTATACACAATGGGGACACATTAATTTTACATTTTCAAGTGTCTTTTGACGTGAAGATTGACATTTTTAAATGAAAACCTCCGGCTACTCAACACTTTGATAATTTAACCACATTTCATTCCTTAATTTGAGAAGTGAATTTGTCTTTTGATGAAAAAATCAACATTGGTTGATGAAGATCCCTTACTATTCAATAATTCACTTTCAATCAAACTTGCTAGGCATACTCTTAATTCAAATGCCTTTTGACATGAAAATCAATATTTTGTGATGAAGATTCCCAATTACTAAGAAATTTGAATCACTAGAATAGAAGCAAATAAACATTCATCAATTTTCCACATAATATATTTTTCTCTTTATTCAAATAATTCATAAATACACATCTTGTCCATATCTAACCACTTAATAAAGTAAAATCAAGTAAAGAAAAGAAATTTACAATCAAGCATGCCAAATCAAAACATAATTACAACTATTTTACAGAATATACTTTCTTAAAAATAAAACTCCTAATCACATAATAACTATTTTCTTGTATATTTGTAGAAAACATTCAAACAAATTCGCATAAATTATTTCAAAAAGTAAAGGAATTTAACAAGTTCATGGCACGAAAGTATGATAAATAGGCAAATGTTTGACAAATTTTTGCCATATTTTACTAAAACAATATCTCAAAACAATTACTCTAAAACCAAACCAAACATGTTCTTATACCTTCCTCCCACACTTAAAATATCACATTGTTCTCAATGTGTAAAGGGAAAACAAAGAAAGAAAAATGGAATAAGAAACCCCCCCCCCCCTTAGCTAGTTGATCTATTGGTATCCTACTGGCTATACTATAGATACTTAAAGCAAGTGCACCTATCGTTTCCAGTAGTACAATGGATAGGAATACAAGTGTCAATCCCACGAGGACTATGTGAAGTATTAGTTTAGCTTTCTTTTTATTATCTAACCCACCAAAGTAAAGGATGAAATCAAATGAGAGTGCAAACTAATTAAAACTACTACCTAACTATATGACCATCTAGAAGTCAATAGAGAGAATTAACAATAGTAGAGGTGAATCTAGATGTATAATCCCCTAAACCAAACATGCTATGACTCTAACTTGATTAATGATTAACCCAATTGCTTAGACCCTAGAATCCCTTATGTGAATTATATCCTTTCTCAAGTAATACAATTCCTATCTTCTAGATTGATTAATTGGAATCTCTTCTCAATTAAAACCCCTAAAAGATGCAATTTCTAATCAATGGATTCTATTTGTGGTTAAACTTTAACCCTAAAACTCAACCCAAGAAGAACTCATGTAATCCTATCTCTAGTGATTCATCAAGTTCTCTCTATACATGAAGTGATCTAATCATATGTGCAATCTCTTGATTTACCCATACGAAATCAATAATTGAATTGAAGGATGCATGCAATTCCCAATTCAGAAACACATAATAAATCATGAATAAATCAAAGAATAACATGGGTCTTTCATTCATCAAAGAATGAAGTCAATCACAAAAGATTATAGGGTTCATCCCATCTAAATCCTAACAACTCAATTCATGTTTACAAGAATAAACCCAACAATAAACAAGAAAAAATAAAGAAGACTCATTTTCATGTAACTTTCTTGAATCTTCCCTTGAATCTTGATAAAGTCTTCTTCTTGATGTTCACCATTAAAGCCCTTGAGTTGCCTCTCTTTTCTTGCTTTCTCCTCTCTACATCCCTTTAGATGTGTGCAAAAATGTGTTTTTGATGTGTTTGATGCGTGTGTCTTCCCGTACAAAAGAAGTAGGGTTCTCCCTTTAAAAAATTCTATCCAAAATAAAGAATTTTGTAGATTGTCATAACAGAGCCATGGCGCCAACCGCGACACCAGCTGTGTTCGCAACTGGCCTACTGGTGACATTCTGATCCCAGTTGCTACTGAGGTTAGAAGCTCAATTTTCTCTTCTCTGTCAAATTTCACCTTGAAAACGACTGAACTAGCTTTGCCTCAAAACATGAAAGCTTTATTACTTTGAGTAAGCTTTCCAAAACAACAATAATCAAGTAAATTGAAGATATGCAGGCTAAGATATTGCCAAAATACTAAGAACTGGTCAGAATAGTTTCATAGAACAAATGTACTTTAGTAACTTGGAATTTTGACCATCGAAACGTAAGAACTGGAATTTAATGTCTCATATGAATTGTAAAACATTGTCTTTGCTTCAAAATGCATCAATAATCATCCCAATCCAATATTTCTAACTCAAGTTATTACAAAAACACTTGAACATGTCCAAGCTACCAAACCGTTTCCTTTCCAATTCTTCTTCCCCCTTTGATTCCTTTGCACGAATTTGGCAAATTCTTGACTTCAATTCATCATCAACTTCAATTAACCTTTAAATTATCATCCAATTACCATCCAAAGTGATTCAAATTGGTAATGAATTGTGAAAACCTTGGACTTTGCTCCATAATTTGGCGTGTTTTGACCTTTTAACCATCCACCATTGTTGAATCAACCATCCAAACTTCATCCTTGCAACTCCAATTGATTGAATTCGATGACAGAGCTATTGAAACCCTAAAAATGACACAAAAAGACATGTAAATCACACATTTATAGAAATTGACATTAAAATTACAAACGAGAAGAAATAGCTAAGAAATAGAGGAAAACTCATGGAATAACCATAAAAAACTAACCTAAAAACCTACTAAAAACTAGTACACTTTAGCACTTATCATATGTCCAAATGTGGATGTTGTTATTGTCCTTGAAGTCCTTAGCCTTTTGAAGTTCCTTTTTACAATACTTTAGCATGTTGTTCAATTGATCTATTCATGCTCCAACCTTTGTTTCAAAGCTTAGAAATCCTCAAATGTTATGTTACAACTTGTTGGAACTACAAATAAGCTCAAAAAGTAACATAACATGCTTTGAAAACCTTGATTTCTCCCACACATGGTTATTGCAATGTAGTTCCAAGGGGGATAAATTTTGATGCACAAGTGATGTGAGCAAGTGTATTGTGTTATGAAGAAGTGATATGCAAAAAAAAAAAATTAATACCTCAAATCAAAATTTTATACTTGATGCAAAAAGTGATCAATTGTAAACATGAAATGTAATCTACTGAAATGTGTTAAAGTGATTGCTTCATGCCTTGAAAATAGCTAAATAAACTCATAAACAGTGTTCCAAAACATTCGGAACAAAAATCAATCAAACAACCAAAGAAACCAAAAAAATGTCCTTGATCCACATGAAACACAAGAGATATGAAAATTGGGTATCAACCATCCAAGTTTAAATATGAAACCACATGGATTACATCAAATGCTTCAAATTCAATATCATCAAAATCAAACTAAACAAACATACTTAAAACAACATAAATCAAACTAAAACAATTTAAATTACCAAAAACATTAGGTAGCCTCCCAACAAGTGCTTCATTTAGAGTCGAGAGCTAGACTCATTAGTGTATGCTTCACACAATAGGACCATAACCCTAAGAATTCTCCACTCCTTTGGGTGTAGATATATCAATGAAATGCACTTGGTCCTTTCTTCTTGAGGTCCTCCTCCTTGTGCTTCCAATCAAATGAAAAATTTAGCATATCATCATCAAATTCATCAATCAAATACATATCAAAAGTAGAAGATGAATGTTTCATCATGTCATTTAATTCAAAAGAAACTTCCACATCTCCTACTTTTAACTTTAGTGTGCCATTTTTTACATCAATAATTGCACCAGCGGTAGCAAGAAAAGGTCTACCAAGTATGATAGGCATATTAATATCATCCTCCATATCAAAAACAACAAAATCCATCAAGATGATAAATTTATCCACTTTCATTAGAACATTCTCAAGAACACCTTGTGGATGCCTAATGGACCTATCTGTTAGTTGCAAATTGATGTTTGTGCTTTTAACTTCTTTGAAACCTAGCCTTCTAGCTATTGACATAGGAAGGAGAGACACACTAGCACCTAAATCAAATAATGTATTGGAAAAAATTAACAGCACCAATAGTGCATTGGATAGAGAAACTCCTTAGATGTCTGAGTTTTGGTGACAATTTGTTTTGGAACCTAGCACTACATTCCTCCATTAGTGCTATAGTCTCAAAGTCATCAAGATTTTTCTTTCTTGTCAACAAGTCCTTCAAAAATTTGTTATACTTAGGAACCTACAAAAATGCATATACAAATAGGATGTTAACATGTAATTGCTTGAGCATTTGTACAATTTTTCCTAATTCCTTTCTTGCTTTTCATTTTTAAGCCTTTCTGGAAATGGAATTTGTAAAGCAATAGGAATAATTTGTGATTGAGATTTCATATTTTGAACACCAATTTCATCATCACTCACTATTTCTTTTCCATTCTTATCTTCTTCATCTCTCTCATTTCCACATTCTTCCATGATTGGTTCATTAAGCACTTTGCCACTTCTCAAGGCAATAGCTTGAACTTGTTCCCTAGGATATATTTTCGTTTTACTTGGTAACTCTCTTTTTTTCCTAAGGTCCAATTGTTCGGCTATTTGAATAATTTGATTCTATAAAGATCTAGCCATACCTAACATTCTACTTTCAAATTGTTATACCCTTTCCATAACCTTCTTATTAGCCACCTCCCAAACCAATTTGTTTTGAGAAAATCTAGGTTGTGTAATCATTTTTGGCTCTCTTGACCCAACATTTGGATGGTTTTTCTATCTCGGATTATGTGTGTTTGAAAAATGATTATTGGAAGAAGAAGAAGGTTTATAGTTATTGACATATTGAAGTTGTGCACATGAAGATGGATCATGAGCATCACCACACAAATGACAATATGCAACACTAGATGATCCTCGATTACTTGAGACATGCTTATTAAAAACATTTATCATATTTTGCATTTGAGCTCTTAGCATATCTAAAGTATCAATTTACATACTTTGAGGTCTTCTATTAATACCATTTTCACTAGCTTGCCGCCATCTCTTCAATCAAATCTTGGGCTTCTTTCGCTGACTTTGCCATGACTGCTCCCCTTGTAGCTGCATTTATATTGTTTTTTGTTGGATAATTTACTCCATTATAGAATGTTTGTACAATTAGCCAATTTGGTAGTCCATGGTGTAGACATTTTCTTATTAGGTCCTTAAATCTCTCCCAAGCTTTATAGAGAGATTCTCCTTTGTTTTGGTTGATAGTAGTTGTGTCCATACGATGCCTTGCGGTCTTTCTCGATGGGAAATATTTGTTCAAAAATACTTTGGCAAGGTCCGTCCAAGTAGCAAAGGTATTTGATGGGAAGGATTGAAGCTATTGCTTGGCTTTGCCTCTCAAAGAGAATGGAAATAATCTTAGCCTTATGGCATCTTTGGAAACACTATTTAATTTAATTGTCACATATTTCCATAAAACATACCAAGTGTGACTGTCGATCTTCATTTACATTACCACTAAATTAATTTTGTTGAACCATTTGAATTAGTCCAGGCTTATGTTCAAAGTTATTTACATTTACCGATGGTCTTATTATGCTTGTATGAGAACTGGTTGGATTAGGCATTGCAAAATCTCTTAAAGAATGAGTTTGAAGGTTAGGATTTTGAATTACCACCTCCATAGCTACCTCTTGTTGAATGCGTGATTGAAGTGCCCTTGAAGTTTCACCAATCTCCTCCACCTTTGCTTGTTTTTCTTCCCTTTGTCTCCTTACCTTCCTTGCGTTCTTTCTATTTCTGGATCAAATAGAAGCACCACTCTTAAGCTCCTATGCATACACCTGCAAAACAAAAGATATTGGTTATTCACAAATAAAGAAAAATAAAGTTTAGACCAATAAAGTTAGCTTTGGCCTTAATATTGCCTTGATTCCCCAGCAACGATGCCAAAAAACTTAACGTGATATAGATTAGGTATAACAAATATGAACAAAACACACACAAATCAAGTAATAAAAATCCAATCTCCCAACATATCGTAAGTGCATGGGTCTATTGTAGTATTTAGAGTTTAGGTTGTCGAATCCTAATAAGTAATTAAATTTAGGCTATTTAATATAATATTTTTATATATGATTTTATTATGTTTTTAGTATGTTTTTGATATTTTTTAATATTAAAATGGCTCATTTTATTACTTTCCATCAAATAAGGATTGCTCTTAAATTAGGGTTTTTGGCAATTGAGGTTTTGAGGCAAAAATATTATTTTGAGCAAATTAATGTCCAAGTTATTTGATTTTGTAGGGAATGAAGATTAAACACAATTTGGATCAATTGAAGCTCAAGGAATATTAAATTCAAAGTTGATTCAAGTTGTGCACTATTTTTTTATCATTTAAGCTAGGAATTTCTGGCAATATTTTCTTCACCAAATTCTACCAAGGAAAATTATGGTTTACTTGTGGAAAAATGTCTCAAGGGCATTATAGGAATTACTAAAATTTAAAAAAGGGTAAAATTGGAAATAAAGAGCAATTTGCGGGTCACGATCCGTGGGTTGCCACCCGCGGATCCCCCTCGCGGATTGTCACCAACTTGCCAGATTTCGGCTTCTTCCAATTTGCAGCTTGTTCACACTCTTTTCCTGATAAATCCAACGTCCAGCTACATTCTCTTTGCCCTAGAAGATAACACAAAACTCAAGGAAGACATTTGAGGCAAAAAGGAATCAAATTTCATCATAAAAATCTTCAAACTTGGACAAGGACTTGAGTTAGGGATTTTTCTTATAGATAGATGCCTTTGGTAAATTCATAGAAGATATGCTTAGTTTTGTGCTTGAAAACTCTAGAACTAAAACTTGGTAGGAGGAGCAACTGCTTGTAAATATTTAGAGTAGTTTTCTTTCATAGTTTTGTAGTAGGCAAAGTCATTTTCTTGTATCAATACTTTGAAGGATCTACTTTGTATTCAACATGTTTGATGAAATGCAAGGACAAATCTTGGAGCCAAGTTCTTCCACCAAATGAGCATCTCTAACCTTATTCCTTTTAGGTTTCATTCATGCATGCCTGTTTACATTAATTTATGTGCTCAATATTACCCTTACCATGTTGAACTAAGTTGACTCCTACTAGGTTTAGGATGAACTCTAATATGTTTGAATTAGTTTATGTCTAATTTATTTGATAAAACTAGTTGTCATCTAGTTGTATTGAACATGTTTGATGGAATGAAGAAGAAAGAACTTGGAGCCATAATTGAGCTTTTCTTACCCTATTTTTTCTTATTTTCATTCACTGCATGCTTGTTTACTTTCATTTGTGTACTTAATATTATCTTTATCATGTTAAAATAAGATTGACTAAACTAGGTTTGAGAGGAAATTATAATAACGAATTTGTTTTTATGGCCTACTTTATTTTTATTTTATTCGTTTTACTTAGTCTTAACACTTGTTGTTGCATTAGCTACTGACTTTCAAGTCATCTAGTTGTTATTTGACAAATAAAGATTTGTAATTAACAAATGGAAAGAGTAAATGAAACTTATGTTGAATCTCATAAGAGTAGTGATTTCACATAGGTGCATTAAAGGCTTGTAGTCCACAATTCATGATTTTAATAAACTAATTTCATGCTAGACCTTACCACAAGAGTAGGAATGCTCATGTATTAGTAGTTCTTCCATTCATTAAGAGATCTAGTTTAGAGTAAAAATAGGATTGATCCTAAGCATGGATAAAAATCATCATAGTCATAAGCTAAACATTCATATTTTGTGGATTCTTAAGCCTAGTCAACTTTATTTAACTAGTTTCTTCATATTTTGTTTGATTGAAATTGATTTTCCTACCATTTTCACCTCCCCAAAGTTTGATTGTTTGGGTAATAAAACAAGTTAGTAGATTTAGTAGTACTCGGCACAACTACAATTGACCCATGCATGTGTAGAACGATTATTAGGTTATAAATTTTATTACTTTTTTGTGTGATTTTAAGTGAATTTATTGCTATATTTTGATATGACCTAAACTCATAATCACTTACACATACCAATGTTTGTGGCCCAATGTCGATCCATGTTAGAGGTGAATTCTCTTACTTCATCACTTTCACGGATAACTATTCTAGATATGGTTATGTGTATCTAATGAAACACAAATTCGAGGGTCTTTGAAATATTCAAAGTCTTTAGAGCTGAAGTTGAGAAACAACTTGGTAAGAGTATCAAAACACCTTAGAATCTGGTCAAGACGGTGAATACTTGAGTTAAGAGTTTTAAAAATATCTAGAGGAAAATGGGATTGTTTCTCAATGGACTCCTCTATACACACCACAATTCAATGATGTGTCTGAAAGGAGAAATCGTACTCTATTAGATATGGCATGTTCCATGACGGGCCCATGCATCTCTCCTAGCTCATTTTGGTGGTTATGCCTAAGATACGGCCCCTATATCACTCAACCATGTTCATCAAAATTTATTGATACCACACCTTATGAGATTTGATATAGTAAGTAAACTGAATCCTTAATCACTTAAAGATTTGGGATTGTTCTGCTTATGTGAAGCGGAATATATCGGACAAGTTTAAAGCTAAGCTCTGACAAATGCTTTTTTTGTGGGGTATACTAGAGAAAGTCGTGGGATACTATTTATATAATTCCCTTGAGCAAAAAAGTGTGTGTCTTAAGACAGGCTACCTTTCTAGAGAAAATATTTATTCTTGAAGAAAGTAGTGGAAGTAAAGTAGAACCTGAAAAAAATTCAAGAACTACAAAGTAGTCAACAATTGGAACAAGGAGCTTATGTCACATATTGATGAGGCGTAGTCGGAAGCTCAAAATACACAAGGTCTTCATAGATCTAGTAGAACACGTCAAGCTCTTGAGAGATATGGATTTCTCATTAGTGAGAGCAACGATGTGTTTGTCATTGATGATGATGATCCTTACTAACTACGAAGAGGCAATGTCTAATGTAGACTCCTTGAAGTGGCATAAAGCTAGGAAATCCAAAATGGATTCCTTTGTACAAGAATAAGGTATGAATCTTGCTCGAGCCACCTGAAGGGATATAACCCATAGGGTGCAAATGGAGCTTTAAGAGAAACACTAACATGGATGGTAACATTGTTACCTATGAAGCAAGACTAGTGGCTAAGGATTACAAACTATGGCAAGGAATTGACTTTGAAGAAACCTTTTGGCCAATAGCTATCTTTAAATCCATTAGGATTTCACTTGCCATAGCTGCTTATTATAACTATGAGATATGACAAATGAATGTTAAGACCGCATTTCTTAACGGGAGAAAGAGGATGTGTACATGACACAACCCGAGGGTTTTGACTCCATTAATAGTCATAAGGTATGTAAGCTTCAAAAGTCCATTTATGGACTCAAGCAGAATTCAAGGAGTTGGAACATTCGTTTTGATAAGACAATCAAAGAGTTTGGTTTTCTTAAAAAAGAAGATGAGCCTTGTGTAAACAAGAAGGTAAGTAGGAGTGCCGTTGTTTTTCTGATACTTTATATTGATGACATATTATTGATGGGAAATGATATACCTTTGCTACAAATCGTAAAGTGTGGCTTTCCAAAAGTTTCTCCATAAAGGATCTAGGTGAGGCAAGCTATATTATGGGAATTAAGATCTGTGGAGATAGATTCAAGAAGTTGCTTGGTCTTAGTTAATCAACGTACATAGACAATATGCTAAAGAGATTTAGCATAGAGCCATCGAAGAAGGGGTTCTTGCCCATGAGACACGGGATTACTCTTTTGAGAGACATGTGTCCTAAGATACCCATCAAGATTGATAGCATGCAAAAGGTTCCTTATGTTTCGGCAATAAGATCCATTATGTATGCTATGCTATACACGAGACCCAATGTATCCTATTCTCTAAGTGTTACGAGTAGATTTCAAGCTAACTCTAGTGAGGGTCACTAGGTAGATGTTAAGAGTATTCTTAAGTACTTGAGAAGAACTAAAGAATAATTCTTGGTTTATGAATGACACACTTTAGAAGTGTGTGGTTTCACTGATGCAAGTTTTTAGTCAGATAAAGATGATAACAAATCACAGTCTAGATTCGTATTCACGTTAAACGGTGGTGCTGTAAACTGGAAGAGTTCAAAGCAAGAGACTACTGCCGATTTTACAACTGAAGCCGAGTACATTGCTGCTTCCAAAGCTACAAAAGAAGTTCTTTGGATCAAGAAGTTCGTCATTGAACCAAGAGTGGTTCCTTCCATTGTTGATCCCATACCTTTGTATTGTGACAACAATGGTGCTATCACCTAAGCAAAGGAACCTAGGTCTCATCAACATTCTAAACACGTACTTAGGTGCTACCACCTCATTAGGGAGATAGTTGGTAGAAATGATGTAAAGATAGAAAAGGTTCCCACTGATG
>JAMWEH010000451.1:0-28189 GCA_024721245.1 Mitragyna speciosa
AAGTTAGTTGACCGGATATCATTATGCTTTGAATAAAGAAACAAATGACATTAAATTAAGTCCTCAAATGACAGGCTGTGAGTAGGTCGAGCGTATTAATGTCATATATCCTCCTCTACCTGATGCCAATAATACTTTGTGACCCATTAAGAGTTGTTCATGTGATCAGAGGGCTCTCCGCCAAAATCCCAAGAATTGAACTGTTCACCAAATGCTCCATTTTTTTGTGAATGGGAATCAAGTTTTGTTAATTGTTGCTGTGAAGTAGACATGCACGTACCTACAAATGCATACTTAAGTGCCACTTGGATGCCAATTGCTTTCTGTTTAAGATAAAGATGAATAGTTTTAGAACACTAAAGAGCCGAGGGAACCATCCTAGCAATGATTGTAACGTTGACCATTTGATTTGGTTTAATGGATTTGCTGTCAGTGAGAAGACTGATAAAAAATATGATGTGAGAGTATCGTTGTTTCTCTGTTACATTATTGTGTTTTTGACGAGTTTTAGACTTTGAGAGGGTGAATAAAGTCAAAAATACAAGTTAATTTAGTTCAATGCAAGACCTCCTGTAATCATAAAAATTTTTAAAATTAACAAGGTTAATCAATTGTAAGACACAAGGAAATCTTACTCCGAAAACTATTTCCTTTCTTGTTAGATAATGAATACTTAAACAAAAAAGAAATTTGTTAACAATCCAATGATATAGCCCAAAAAAAGGAAGGGGGGATGGAATTAAAAGTTGCATCAACATTTGCCATTTCCATTTGTGATCGTCAACATTGTGTATGCACACAATATGTTCTTACATGGAAGTTTCAAAAGCAACGACTAACGACCGAGTTGCGGGGAAATGGCTTCTTTTGGATTTTATGTAATTGTAATGGTAACTTGTAAGGTTAGATATCTGATTTAAGGAAGCGGTGGTCGAAATGTATGTAACATGTTGGGCACGATCTACACACGAGTCAAAATGGACAAAGGGCGTTGGTTTTAGGTCAAGAAAATTAAGATTAAATATAGTACACATAAGTTGCAGGGCTTATGAACGGTTAATAACGAATTACACTGAATAGCATAAAAGTGTTTGGAGCCGTATAGTTATGGTAGTGGTCAATCTCAGTCACTGTCTTCTAAATAGTATTATATCTACAAATGCAATGTAAGTGTAATAGATTCAATTAACATTAGTTAAGATTCCTACGAACTTTGAAAATTAGTTCTCTTGCTTTTTGATTTCTCTGGTATGGATCAACAAGATTAGTTCTCTTGCCGTTCAACCCACTCATTTCTCTCCTCTACAATTTCCATTTCGTTTTTCTATTTATACAACTCTCAAACAAGAGGAAACTCACCCAAATCCACCAAACAGGGCCCAAAGGAGTTCAATCTTTTTGTCTGCTCACTGCCAAATTCGACGGGCCTCGCACCACTCGGGCACGAGGCGGAGGTTGCCATAATGTTTAGGTTAGTTGGGCTACTAATTTACATATACCAAAACGCATATGTCAAACTCCGACAAAGGTCGTTTACCGAAGTGAAATGGGCTCATGCGCTGTGGGCGGCCTCATAAAGGATTAGCTTCAATTTCTTAGATGGCCTTTGTAGGTCATTTTCGAGAACAAAACCATTTACACTATGGCAAATATAAGATCAAATTTCTACGGTCCAACTTTATGATTTGCTACTGTCACTGAGAAGGCCATTGGGTCAATAACAAAAGCCTGGTGTTTTAGCCCAATAACGCAACATATACAGCAAGGAGCGCTCTCTCTCTGTCTCTCTCTGTCTCTCTCTCTCTCTCTCTCTCTCGGGGTGAATGTCATAGCAAGGAGCTGCGTAGATTGTGAAATGGGTTTAAACTTCAGCGACTTTTGCAACGCAATTTCTCGTAATTCACACATACTCATGTCCAATCCAAGTTAAACTTTTTGAAGTTTGACTGCAGCCTTGTGGGACTTCCTGAGCAGCTGGATTAGTTCCAGCTGTACTCGGTTTTGGGGGAGAAACGCACGATCACAGAAAGGAGTGCTACTAGTTTTTATTAGTAGTATTTTTCTTCCTTTTGTGAGGTCAGTAAAATGGGACAACGGCTCCGTAATTTGCGTTAATGGACTCGAAATCATAGTATAATACTTTCTCCTTCTTATTTGGATAGGTTTTTTTTTTTTTTTTTATCTGTCTCATATTATAATTTACTTTAACCTTCTTATTTGGATAGGTTTTTTTTTTTTTTTTATCTGTCTCATATTATAATTTACTTTTCAATTAAAGAATGTCATTACTTTTTAATTTATCTAAAATACTCTTATTTAATTATTTTGTTATCGGTAAGAGATGCAGAGCAAATCGTGTATTCACATATCAAATGAAATTAATTTAACTTATGATGTAATTTTTTATATTATATTTAATGTAAATATTTAATGATAAACATAAGAGTATTTTAAAAATATTACAGATTAATTTATTCTTTTATTAAAATTATCTAATTTTTTTAACATATTAGTACAGCAGTCGTAGTAGGAAACATGTGAGATCACATGATCCAAACTGTCCAAACTCTACTGATACCCAACCCTTTGGACCACATTCTTCTGCTGCCACCATAATGAATCACCTAAGCGGAGAGTCCTAGAAAAATAATATTACCATATTGAAGATTCCATCCTATTTTAATTCTTTTTTCATTAAAAAAAAGCATTAGGGTGTGGTGAAAGAAAGACGCACCTTTCTTTTCTTGAATTGTCTTGTCCTCCAGTTCGCAGGAAATGGAATCTAACAATTACTTTTAAGAATTAAAGACATGACAATACAATATTCCAACGTCTTCTAACTTTTTGAAGTTTGTACACTTTGCATTTGAAGAATCGGAAGATATTTTTCCCAGTCATCTGCTGCCACTGGGGACAGATGATTATGTGACATTTTGAACAAAAATAATGTAAAATTAACAAAATGGTAATATTCCTTATTTCTTTCCTTGGAAAATGGCTACACTATGAAATTTTATGCTCGTTTTGACGGGAAAAATAAAAAAGAGAATTGTTCAACTGTTTATCCGAAGAACACGTCCATTTTTAAAGGCATACTCGTTTTATTTGGCTTTTGCTTTTCTAATGTCGCTTCTTGAACCGTCAAGGTGAGGAAATTGGATAAAATACAAAATGGTGTAGTTGGTAGGCTATATTCATCCATGAGAATAATCACAGCTCCGCCCTCATTATTACTGTGGCTCAATAAGCGGTAACATCACATTATTATTCATCATTCGAGACATCATAATTGATAGCACTCTCGATTAGCAAGAAATATTGAAAGAGCACTCACAATCGCAGAAACCCAAGAGATTTGCTCCTTTTCATAACCAGAATCCTCGCAGTTTTTACTAAATTGATGTTAAATTCCCCGCTTCCACTTGCCTGTCCGAAGAGCACCTATCTCCGCATGTCCCTCTTCTATACAGTCGTCATGTGTATTGATTTGGAGTGTTTTTAAAAAATTCATAATTTTTACAAGTTAATTTGGTAAACACATATACGAACTGATACATATAAATACATAAAAGGTGAGACCGGCAGAACAGAGATGCTTTTTGGGACAAAAGAAAAGATTGCCACCAACTACCTATGATTAATCATTTTACAGAGTGATTTACACTATCTTATCTTAATTTAAAATGATGTAAAGAATTGGAGTGAAGAACCGCAAAACACTTTGGTGTTTAGCACAGGACCCACACCTGGTCATTAAAGTCAAATAAACGTTCTTACCAATTGTTGAAGTTATGTTCCTATCCATACACTTCCTTCTAATCATTTGCCTTGGAGCTTTATGCCTTTCAGAATCATATGCTTGAAATACTATACATATACCAAGAGACAAAAACAATATTACACTAACTAGCTAGACTCCGAAAGGGTTACACTTTCGGAGGGGGAAAAAAGGTAATGCTGACACATTACTCCTCTTCTAGGTAAAACAAAATTGTTTTATGAATGATGATTAGCAGGGCAGTTATAGAATTCGCCTGTAATGTATATATGTAAATTTCTTTTCTAAAATTGAAGGTCTAAATTGAAAATAATAGGTACCCAAGATGACATGCGCAATTCTGATGAATTTGATCAAACCTCACATATTTTATTCCTTGGTGAAGGTTTCTGCATGTGATAAAATGGAAAATTATTTCAAAAGACATGAGATGGAGCAAAAGATACCAGAATAAATTCTTCGAATCAGTCAGAAAGACAAAAGAAAGAACAGATAAATGGAGGAATAATAATAACAATAATAATGAACACTAATAATAACTGATAATAATGGTGATAGTTTCATGCCAAAATAGCATGCGAATTGAAACGACAACTAAAAAAGGTCCAAAAAAGAAAAAGGAACTGTATGATGCTTGAACGCATGAAAGAGTGATAACTGATGCAATGAAGCCTTGTAAGATACGATCCTTCATGCATAAAGGCTTCAGCGGGAAAGAAAAGAAAACAACATCCAAGTTCCCCTATTCCCCCCCCAATCCCAACCAACATTAACAAAAGCAAAAGCCCATCAATATATATTTCTCTCTCTGTCTCTCTCCCTCTCTCTCTTTCCAGCTATGTATTATTGATGCAGTTGCAGGAGTCAAAAAGATAACGAAAGTGAGAGAGAAGTAGGGGGAGAGCCGTTGAGGTTTGTTTCAACTGCATGCTTAATCAACAAGGATTCTTTAATTCGGTTCATTTTGACCTTTGTCACCATCAACTTATTACACAGTAACTATTTGTATAGAGCTTGGTTCATTCAACTTTCTCTCTCCTCTGGTAGGTATGTTTTCCGTTGGATTTGATCTTCATCTCTCTGGTTTCAACAATCCTTAACTCCTCATATATGCTTATTTTCATAAACATTTTTCTACTCCGTTCATTCTTCATCTTTTTTTTTTTTTTTTCCACTTTAAATGAAGTCTTGGCTTCTTGCCTTTGACAACAATCCAAAGTATACGGGCCGGGAGTAATTTAAATGTGTTTCCTGTTCTCTTCTTAATTTGCTTGGACACATTATTTGTCTTCATATTGCTGCATGCATCAAATTTATTAGCGATTGAAAAACAAGAAACCAGCGCTCGCACACACAAAATGATGCAATTCTACATTTCTTTTTTCGTGTTTTATTTGTATATTTGAAATCTCCATTTCTTAATTGCATTTAGTTATAATCAAGAAAGTTTCAAATAGCTCTTCGGTTCTTTAGGTGATAGATAAAACTGTTTCGGCTCTGTAACACTATAGTGCAAGGGAAAATTATGTACATTGAGATGCTAAGCGTCTGTAAAGTTTTTTTTTTTTCCCCCATTTTGTTTGTGTTTTAGTTTCTGAAATTTGCCAGGTGAAAAGTCTTTTGAAGTAGGGCCAACTTTTCTTTCTTGTTATTGAAATATTTTCTCTCAACTCTGTCAGAGCTAAAACAGAGCTATAAAAAAAAAAAAAAAAGGATTCCTGGAAAAAAACCGGGGGGGTGGGGGGGGGGGGGGGGGGGGGAGATGCAGTACAGATTAAAAAAAAAAATTGGATCCTGGGAATCCTGAGATGTCACAGTTTGTACGATCGTTTGATCTAATTAGGATGGAGATTATTCTATGTAGTTCTGTTATTTAACCATTAAGCTGGTAGCAGTATCCTATGCAAGTGGCCCATTGGATTTGAAAAATGATTAAACGAATTGATGCTACTATAATTTCTTAACTAGGTAATGGCCCACAATCATAGATGGGTATTTTGTTACTGCTCAATCAACTAATTTGTTGCATAGTTGTAATGAAGAAATTAACAAATTTGATTGTCTGCTCATGTCTGATTGCTGAACATGAGCTTGTGCCTATAATGCTCAACTCCAATTATAATTCTAATCATTTTTTATGTAGCATATTGTTGATTGTCCTGATACTGCCACTTCCTGGGTTGAATAGACTTCTGTTCAATTTTCTTCTGCAGCCGAGAAATAACTTTGCCTTAGCTTGTTTTTGATGCATAATATTTGAGTATTGCATATTTTCATGTTTAAGAGAGAATATTTTACCCAAAAAGAAAGTAAATATCCCATTTTATCATCTTCAATCTGACCTTTGCTGTCGTGTTTCTTTGTTTTGTTAAGTATGACTCATTTAGTTCCTGTGAACTTTGTCCCACCTGACTGGGACACCATAATGCTTTTCTTACTAACATGCAACAATGTTGTTTGCCATTGCAGGAGAAAAAGATGAATTAATGGAATAAATTCATCATTTTATTTTGGCTTCTCCCATTCACGATTTATGCAATGACAAACTCTTCACCAAATTTAAAAGCTGAAATGGAGGGCAAAACAAATAGCATCAAGGATAGGTATGCCAAGCTTGTCGACGGGTCCTGGTTTAGTCAATTCTGCCATGGTTCCAATCCTTGGATGGCTAGATATGTCTATGGCTTGATATTCCTTGTTATAAATTTGCTTGCGTGGGCCGTTCGTGATTATGGTCACAGTGTGCTGGCAGAAATGCGGCGTAAGATTACTAGACTTCTCTATAATGCCTTTTTTTTTTTTTGTTACAATCTCTAGTGTCTTAAGTGGCCATACTAGATCTTTTTCTGTCTCTCGGTTGTTGATCTAAATTTGTACCCAAAGATGTAGTATTTGCCTAATCAGTATAGTTAGAGATGCAAAAGCTTTGAAACTATTGCTCCTTCTGCCATTATAATTAGACATCTCGTAAAATTAATGTTTATCCCAATCAAGCAGGCTGACATATTCTATGTGATCGCAGGACTGAAAGTATGCAAGGGGGGAAAAGACTGTCTAGGTGCAGAAGGAGTACTAAGAGTGAGCATGGGATGCTTTGTATCCTTTTCTTAAGTCCATAGTATTATTAATTCTTTGGGATGCAGCGCTCATTAGACATCAAAGGCTATGTTTCTAAGTAATTAACAGGGATCCAGACAGTTGGGTTCTTATTTGGATAAATGATGAATTTTTAGCTGTAATTTCGAAATGAATAATCTTTAGGTTAGATGTGCAATGTTCTTTTAGGACAAAAAAAAGAGGTTCTGACAATCAAATAAGAACAGTTCATAAGCTAGAAATTCACCAATTATGTTCTCTATCTTTAGACTGAAGAAAATTGGTGCATTGCATACAAGATCATCTTCATATTGAGATCTGAGACACCAAAGAGCCTTTAATGGAGATCCATTGAATAAATCACGGTTTGACTAAATATAAAATTTCTTTGTCTGCAGAGTTGTTGGATTAAACCAATCTTCACATGCTTGTGATATAATCTTTATGCCTTTCTATTTACCTAATTGTGGCCTTAACAATGCTTTTAGATGTTCTACTTTATAATGTTTCTGTCTACTGCTGGTACTTCAAAGTTACATGAACACAGAGAGTTGTGGCATTCTGGTTGGTGGTCTGCTAAGATTGTCATGATGATGGTGCTGATTATCCTGCCCTTTCTAGTTCCTGCAGAGGCCATTTCACTTTATGGTTAGCATTATCCTGACAGAAACCTTTATGTTCCTCTTATTTCCAGCTATTTTGACTTAAAAAGTATCATGGTTGTCTCCATCAACTTGCTACTTACATGTCTAATCACTGTATTCTGGCAGGGGAAGTCGCACATTTTGGTGCCGGGTATTTTTCTTTCCAACATGGTCCTTGTGAATTCCTTAGTGTTTGATAGAGTCACATGTTTTATAAGCTGGAAATTGAACTTGGCTGGCATTGTCTGCAACATCTTTGTTAATGCTATTTTTTTAATTTAATATGCAGGGTATTTTTACTAATCCAGCTTGTCAGTATAATCAGTTTTATTACATGGCTGAACGATTGTTGCCTATCTAAAAAGCATTCTGACAGATGGTACGTTACTTGTTTGAGAAGATGCATTAACTATATGATGTCAGAAAATTCTATCCTGTGGGAATTATTAGCCCTTGCAGGATATCCAGCAACCTAACTATTGCTCAATATTGAAGTCCAGTACCTATGCTGCAGGAAAATCGTTTGGAAATTAATAGTATTTGAATCATATTATGTTTTATACTCTATAAGCATGATAGGATGGAGCTAATTATGCTATTCTTCCTAAACTGGCTGACAAAAGATTAGGACTTATGTAGAACTTACTTAAAACTGACTGTCACATGGTTTTAGGCATGCTTTATTCCATTCAAAACTATATTGCTCCATCACAAAAAGTATTTTTATTAATCTGATGAGACTTTCAATGAAGATCTAAAGGCGAATTATCAATGTTGTACTGCAGCCAAATCCATGTAATGTTACTTGCAACAACAGCATATGCTTTGTGCATACTTGGAATCATTTTGATGTACATTTGGTATACCCCAGATCCATCTTGCCTACTTAACATTTTCTTCATAACCTGGACACTAGTTCTTCTCCAGCTCATGACCAGTGTCTCTCTCCACCCCAAAGTAAGTTCAAAATTTTGTTCTATTATTTACATCAGCAAGTTCAAAATTTTTGCCTCTTATTCGTGTCAGTCTTGTTCAGTGATCATCTGTCGTTTGTATCCCATGTATTGTTTGAAACAGGTAAATGCTGGCTTTTTAACTCCAGGATTTATGGGATTGTATGTGGTGTTCCTCTGCTGGTCGGCCATCAGGAGGTATGATTTTAATTTGCATACACACTCAACAATTTCTTTAGTTTCCTTGTGTAAATTTACCAGCCTTCCTGTGGGGGGCATGGAATATCCTGTATTCTTGAGATGTCATTTTTGTTAAGCTGGTTTGAAATGGTAAATTTGCTATGCTGGCTATACTAGCTGTGCTTGCTAAATGGCATAAGTAGGAACATATCCAATGCTCTAATTCGTATTTAAGCTCTGACAAGCATTTAGAAAGTGTTTATAATGCAATGATGCAGATTCTGCATGGATCTCATTTGTAGCCTTAGCTCCCAGTGACTAAAAACTACTTTTTTTCTGTTAGCAGTGAACCACCAGAGGAAAAATGTATCAGGAAAGCAGAAACTGCAACAAAAGGAGATTGGCTCACAATTATAGTAAGTTTTCTGATGCCAAATAAACTGTGTACTAATTTGGAAGAAGCTTGAGACGGAAGTGTTTAAATGGTGGTTTTATTATCTTAAGAGAGCTTCTACTGTCAATGTTACTAATTTTGAAGAAGCTTGAGACTGCAAAGTGTTTAAATGCTGGTTTTATTATCTTAAGAGAGCTTCTACTATCAATGTTTGCTCTTTTTCTCCTAACAATTGACTTTCTGATCCTGCAGAGCTTTATTGTTGCAGTCCTTGCAATTGTTATTGCTACATTTTCAACTGGCATTGACTCAAAATGTTTTCAGGTTCATCCCAGTCAAACTATTTTCACGTAATTAATAAACTGCATCAAACTGTGTCTGACAACAATAATTTGCAGTTCAGGAAGGATGAGGCACAGAAGGAAGATGATGTTCCATATGGCTATGCATTTTTTCATTTTGTTTTTGCAACTGGAGCAATGTATTTTGCAATGCTTTTAATTGGTTGGAACACTCATCATTCCATGAAGAAGTAAGTTTCTGCATTTCCCTGCGTTTCTCTTTCTTTGCTTTCAACCTGGGTGAATCGTACCTTTGAATGGTGCAAAATTTGGATACAAGAGAAGAGACATATATGAAATAGTAAATCAACCTCCAATTTGAATTGGAAAAAGTAATATGTTGGGAAAAAAGGGAAAAATAAAATGGTTTAACTTGTGGCATTTGTATGCGTGTCAGGAACAAAGAAATTTGTGCTCCCTAAAGTATGGACTTAGGAATTGTTCTTAATAGCTTTTGATTTTTTTTTTTAAATTGATTCTATAAAGGCTGAAAATCAGTTGCTCTTGATTTTAACTTAAAAAATCTAAAAACATAATAAAAAAACAATTGAGAACATCACAAAATAGATTTTTAAAAATTCAGAAGCTAAAATCAAGTAGAAAAGAATTATTGAGAACATGCCCTTAGAATCTACTATCTCTAGTTTGCTTGTAGGCTCCCTCCAAAAAAAAAAAAAAAAAAAAAAAAAAAAGTTGCTTCTCAGCTGAAAAGTTGCAGGAAGAATAGAATGTTGTGACCACATGGGGGAAAAAATTGCTATGTTCTTAGATGCTTCATACTGATTATCTCTTTTTACTGTGTAGGTGGACAATTGATGTGGGTTGGACCAGCTCTTGGGTGAGGATAGTGAATGAGTGGCTAGCTGCTTGTGTTTACAGTAAGTACTTTATCCAAAATCTGTCCTGAATATACTAATGATCTCTATCAAGGAAGAGCTATATCATCTTACATTGTGCCATGACACCTGGGCACAACCTGCCATGATAAAAGAACATATTTTACCTCCCATTTTATGAACAAGACCTTATTAGTAACATTTTCAACTTTTTGAATTAATTTTGCAGTATGGATGCTTGTAGCACCAATTATTTGGAAAAGCAGGCAGGCAGCTGAATCACCAGTATGATCAGTTCAAGTCAAAAGGAAAAAGAACAAAAGAGGAGTCACAGAAAAGATTCTTTGACAATTTGCCCCATGAAATAATTATGCTACCCTTGGGGGCTCAATCTGGCAGAAAAAGGAACTCTACGCAGGAATGCGGAGACAACTTTATACAATCATTTGAATCTGAACTTTATTCCAGGCCAGATGCAATGCAACTGATGACCAATCTACAGCCATTTACACCACATTGATCCTAAGTTCTCTACAGCATCTCGAAAAGATCCTAAAACATGTAAATATGCCACTGACTGGGGACATGGATCACATTACAGAATTGCTATATTTGGTTTTTAGTTACACATGTCAACAAAAGGAAAAAAAAATACACATGGTTTTGAGTAGTATCCGCCTTTGTATAAAAACTTTGGGCGAGCATTGATTCTTTATCATAATTTATTTAGCGACAGGAACAAGGAGAACTAAATTGTTGCGGAATTCACACTTTCATCTAAAGAGGGGATCTTTGAAAGTATATCACTCATAGTGCTTCTACTAACTTGGAAAACTCAAAGATCATCTTCCTCTTTGTGGCTGACATGGGGGACCAACGCCGCACCAATTTCGGGGTAATGTGACATGAATAGAAAATGTCGAGCTTCGAATCCACAAGGATGACTGTAGGAAACCAACCGCCATTGCCCACCACAATACATTTAAAGCTTTTGTAGGGTAGGAGGTCTAGGGTTTAAACCTTGACTCCTATCAATTTGTCATTAATACATGACTTCAAATCTATACAGGTGCATGGTGATTCACTCTCTCCATTGATTCTCCAAATCCATACGCATCTATAAGGGTGTGTAGTGCACCTATTTGGCCCAATGGCAATTCATTTCCCATCGTTTTCCTAAATCCATAGACATCTATACGCGTCTAGTTTAATGGTATTTAGTTCTTATCCATTCTCCATGGCCCAATTGCACTCCTCCAGAATAGGCTAATATAGAAAGCAGGAGTAGAAGTAACATAGAAGTTGCGGATTGAAAGGGAAAAAAAAAAACCAAAAAAAAATTATGAACGTAGGACCCAGGGCCGGTGTAAGGAGGACATGGCGTGGGACAAGGGGGTTAATACTGATGTCTTTTTGGAAACTTCCTAATCTTTTTTGCTATGCTACAAATATCGTTGATTCCACCTTGGGGATGTTAATCGAGGATATTGGCTGCACATCATAATATGGGGTACAAAGACTGCAGCCAACGATTAACCGGGTCCTCAAAGCGTGGCAGCAGTTGAGTTCGATTTATCACGCATGAAAGGCACCAAAAAAGCACCCAAACATTTGGCAATGCCAAAATTTTCACTAGCGTCTACTTCAAGATGAGTTTCTTCCGGGGAACTGCAATGTCAAGAGTTTACAAAATGGAAAAACCAAGGCTGAAAATCTACTAGGCTTTGAATTGTTAATGGGATTGCTATATTCGAGACAATTTTATAGACAAATCATATGCATGCACCAAATAAACCAATACTGCTTTGCTAGAACATAAGCAGCTATCAAGCGGCACGCTTAAGAATCCCAGAACTGACAACCTTGCGAACAGAGATGCTCGGCGCTGCACCATCACAAGACTTCACGTATCCATAATATTACAAACACCAACCACATTAGTTAAGTTTTACCCAAGATGATTGTATCTTATCCAAATCGATAAGAGTGTCTTTTGACTAACAATGAAGTCATTAATCTTTGGTACAAAGTAAAACCGTTAACATAACCAAA
Organism: Mitragyna speciosa; assembly: GCA_024721245.1. Classification (NCBI taxonomy): domain Eukaryota; kingdom Viridiplantae; phylum Streptophyta; class Magnoliopsida; order Gentianales; family Rubiaceae; genus Mitragyna; species Mitragyna speciosa. The sequence continues at coordinate 12,275 of JAMWEH010000451.1, forward strand.
CTAAAAGCTGCAGAATAAATTGCGACAAAGAAACCTAATCTCCGTCTTACAACCTTATTTAACATAGAAATGAAGATATGAACATTGAACACGCTCGTACCAGAAAAATATAGAATGTACTACTCTACCGTCAATATGTTCTCGTACAATTTTACCTCATTGACCCGACTTGAGGGGAAAAAAAGAGAGAGAGAAGAAAAGAAAACCCTCACCAAAAAGACATTCTCCACAACTTAATAAAATACACAAAACAAAATATTGAAGCAGCTTGAAAAATGCCAAGGCACATTGCTGGCGAAGCAGCAACTGTATCCAATGAAGAAACGGTGCAATACCCAGGAACTGCTCCCTGCTTCAAGAATAAGCTGCTCCCAATTTCTAACTATAGCTTCTTTACAGCATCACGATGGACACAATAATGGAACTTCAACTAATAGTGGATGCATCCAGTCCCATCATTATAAACTTAGTCTACAACGAACCAAAACTTCCACCAAACGACTCAAAGGAAGCAACAAGTTGATGCTTCAAAATTATCACCCAGGCACTTCCCCCCAATTACCCAAAAGGGTTACCTCCAATAGAAGAGAAGGTATTTGGTGCAGCAGGTACGGAGTGTAACCCACTCAGCTGCTGATTTGAACTTAGAGGTACAAAAGCACCACCCTCGATACCATAACTGGCTTGTCCATGCGGCCTGCAAGGGTTCCAAAGGATTTGAGCGTGACATGGAAAGACAAAAACTATCTAAATCAAGAAGGAAAACAATGATCTTATGTCAAGAACATATTCTTCAGGATGAGGAAAAAGAATAAGTCAACTGTGAAAATCAAACTTTAGACTGAAGAATAACCTAAACAGAGAAATGCATGCTAGAAGCTAACAAATATTAAATTATTGAATATTCTAGATGAATTTTTGTTGTAACCAGCGCTGAGTATAGAGTAAATAACTTATATATTTCCTTTACTGGAGATGATGGTGAGTGTCTGACCCAAGAGACCAAAAATGACGTTAATGGAAACAAAAGTTACCTTGGTGGCATGTTACCAGGCAGTTGTTGCGTCATGTTTGTACCTGCAGTAGTCACAAGTATATTAGACTATTTCAATGACGAGGGTATCCAATATGTGCTTATAAGGAGGAGGAGGAGGAGGAGGAGAAGAGGAAGAAAAGCAAGCACAGATAGAACCAGAAGATATTAAATTACTTGAAGGCATCATAGATCCATAAGGAGGTGCATGGGGAAGCACCGCTGAGGGATGAGCTGGAGGGGCACCAAGACTGAAAGTTCGAAGCAGGCCTCCAGGAGCTGCCATGGTAGGTAATGAACCTTGCAATGATGCCATTGAGGGAAACTGTGTAACAAGGAAAGCAATTTTACAGAATGTAAACAGAAATCCCAAGGAATGACTATACAAGATATGTATCTTATGCGAAAAGACAACAGGTAACCCAACATCACACAGTTAATAAGCTGCACCACCTTATCTAAAATGAAACATCTATTGCAATAAGCAAGAAGAGAAGCAAATGCATTTTCAACTTTAGATTCGGCCCTCAGAACATTTTAAGTTTTATTTAATGTAAATTAATATGAGAGATCCTAAGTAAGGAAGCGCTTCAATCATGAAAACAATTGACCAGGCTTTCGAATAGGTGAAGCAAAATAAGATGCTCCTGGTGTTATCAGAAACATTACCACCCTGGTGTTATCTTCACATATCCAGATATGTAAATACAGTTAACATCACTCAACAGCAGAATATTTCAGATGTATCAAAAGCATTTTTCTAACAAGAGACGAATTCTCTTCCTCTGCCATTCTGCATTTTGTTTCTTTCCCCACTTTTCTAGTTGGCACAATGAACAATCCAACTATCACAAAAAGTAACCGACCAAGCAGATTATTCTAAGAGAAACAGATTCACGTACTGCTGGAGCAGGAGAAGGATCACTGTTGACATCAAATGGGTTTATTGATCTTGATGCCTGAGGGAAGCTGGGCTGCATGGGCTGCAAAAGAGGATCAAATTATGTTGATGATGTTGTTCATGGTTATTCAAGTTATAATAGCATCATGAATAAAGCGTGTCACAAAATTCTGGATCTGAAAGATACCATTGGCATGTTGTATGGCATGTTGAAACCCATCGCATGCATTGGACCAACATGCCATCCCGGAGCTCGTACAGGCATTGATGGGTAATTGAAAGTAAACAAATCCTGCAGGCAAACAACAGGAGAACATGAGGTGTCAATGAGCGCCAAAAATTCAAAAAAAAGCTCCATAAAACAGGGTGGAACTTAATAAAGAAGGGTTTACCTCAGGCAGTTCCTTTCTACCACTAGATTTAGCTTCCTGAGTGTTTTGTGTAGCAACACCAGAACTGGCATTCAAGCCAGGTCTCATAACAGCTTGTGTTGCTTGTACATTTGCAGCACTGGGTAGCCCTTGAGCATTTGATGCAAATAACGGGTTCCAAGACTGTGAAAAGTTTGTGCTTAAATGTTGAGTAAGTTAATATTCCGATACAATAACTAGTTTTTAGTGGGGTGTGTGTTGCTTTGTGGTTTTGGGGGTTTTTTTTTTCCTTTTTCCTTTTTCTTTTTTTTTTTTTGTGTGGTGGGGGGGGGGGGGGGGGGTTGGGGGTTGGGTTCAGCACCTGATTGCTTGCAGGCATGACAGAAGCAGAAGTAAGCGGCTGAGGCAAAGGTTGGCCACCAATAGTAGGCAATGGCTGGGGTTGTGGCCATTGTCCCACACTAACTGCATTTCCAAATGAATTACCACCTGGAGTGGGCAGGGATGCAACAAGTCCAGGGGCAGCTGCTGCATTGGGGGATGGGAATGCTGCAGAGTTGTTTATTGTCACAACAGCTGGGACAACATTGCCAAAAGGCAGCCCAGAAGATGCAACAGGTGATATATTTGGGAAAGCTGGTGTGATGCCTGCAGAGGCAGTTGGCAAGGCATTATTACCACTTCCAGGAGTTCCCATCAAGTGACCAGATACAGATGTTGGCACTGACAACTGGGAAAGCACAGATTCTAGTGGATTGGAGTTAACAGGCAGCTGAGATGCTTTCACCTCAGCCACTGAATCAAAATTTGCCCAGTTATCACTGCTAGGCGTTGCTGTCTGTGCTACGGAGACACTGGCTGATTGCTGAGGCTGTACTGCTGCAGGTCCAGGAGGTTCTGGAGTGGCATCAAAATCAATTAATGAAGCTTCCACTTTAATTTCAGCTGGGTTCCCATTAGCAGATGCCATGCTACTGGAAGATGCAGTTCTCTGCGATATGTTTAGAGAAGTATAAATAACATACTCTCAAATCAAAGAAAATGAATAAGCAACACAAATGATGCAAATGGATTGATTACATAATTAAATAATCATACTCATAAAGTACAAGGCAGACAAACAGCGCACAAGCTTGTAGAACAAGAAGGTTGATCGTTTAGGATATGCAAAGTCATGCCAAAAAGATTTAGAGTATTTCACAAGTTCACGTCAATGAAAAAAATACCTGATAATTTGGCGAACGGTAGAAGCAAGTACATGATTTCATTAGTTATCATATTAGCCCAACAATTTGCTCATGATATTATTCCATTATATAGTGTGGTAAAAGTTCAGTTACATTCCAGAATAAACTACAATGAAAAGAAAACCAAACTAGCTCCACGAAGCTTGAATTCAAATGCAGTATACTGATTCTCACCTGAGTACGTGTGGAAGCATCAGCGGACCTAGGGCCATTGGCTTTTGGAGGTTCAAGAACACGAAGGGGAGAAACATTCTCTCCCAAAATATCTCTAACAGGTCGTACAACCGGAGGACTGGACACGTCTAGATCTCGTTGACGGTCTGGTGACCTACTATCAAGCTTATAACCTCCATCAGAAACTCTATTATCTTCTGATTTCCTTCCATTTCCAAATCTATCTTCGCGCCGCCAGTCATTGACTACTTCTGTGCGAGCAGGACTTCTCTTATCATATTGCCGATTATCTTGATCATACCCTGGACTTCTTCCACCTGGACTTGGTCCTATCACCATAACGACGCTCATCATCATATGGCGGGCTTCGAGAACCACTCTGGAAACTATCTATCCTCCTATTTTCATAGGACTCCTCAGTTTCACCCTGGAGAAATAAAATGCAGTTTTATGATGTGTAGAAGTCAATGCAACTTTGGAACAACCAAATAACTTATCTCTGGACACAGTAAGAGATATACTTAAAAACAAATAGCGCCATCATGGAAATAATAAATCTGTAGGGCACTCTTCCAAATCTTGCCAATTGTCATGTCATGCCCATGAATAGCATGGGACATGACTAGTAAAAAATTAAAACAAGGATAAAAAATATATACCATCTTCACCCTTGGAGGCTTCTCAAAGCTCCTCTCACCGGAATATCTCCTTTCTACATAAACATGTTTAATGAAGTCTCTGAGCCTTTCCACGTTACTGCAGCGAAAACAGGAACGAGAGTGACTTTTAGTTGTTACAAACAAAAATAAATAAATAAAATAAACGAATAATGACTATTAACCTGCCATCTGGAAGAGACTGACGCTGTGGATCCCATTCCTTGAGATAAATTTCTTTTGCACTCTAAGAATATAAAGCAAATAAATGAATAATTAAAATCAGAAAAAATTAGTAATCATAGCATAGAATTCGAAGAAGTTGAACAGAGGACTCTTACCGCATTTCCTCCTCCTTGAAGGGCACTAACTTCTTGTGAGGTGAACTTAGCCATAGATATTGACTTTACTCTATGAGTGAACTCCCGACTGAAAGCAGTTTTGCATGTAATGTTCAGTAAACAGGATACCAGCAAAAAGATAGATGACTAACAGAATGAAATTGTTAAAATGACCAAATTGGTAAAAGATAAGCGACAACTGTTAAAGACCAATGTGGATAAAATAAGGGGGTTAATCCTATTGACTTACTGTATCCCACTGCAGTTTGTGCAGACAAATGTCCAGAAATTAATGCACACATATTGAGGTCCCTGCTTATAGGAAACCAAATCATTTCGGCAACATAAAAGACTAGAAATAACAACCATATTACCAGAAAAAGGTAGCTATTGTGTGCATAAATGCAAAGCAAATGAAATGTCATACAACAGGAAAGACTATTTTTTATTTTTATGGCAATTCCTTTCTTCTGCTTGTTTGTCACTTGCAGACTACCAATTCTACCAACTGGACTGGACTGAAAACTCCCTGATACTTTAATAACAGATTCCTGATTGCTTAGGAAGAATATAAATCTATAGGACGGTAAGCAAGAAATCCATTGACTACCTCTAGTGCTAACATATAAATGATACAAAAATATGACCTAAAACATTTTCAGTCACTGTTTTGCTCTTATATGGACATCTCATCAATTAACTAAATCAATGGCCCAATAATGTGCGTCACCTACATAAATGCAAACAATTACTGCCCTCGACTACAATTCAATTTCCTGTAACTCAATTCGCCCCCCCCCACCCCCAAAAAAAACCACAAAAGAAAACCACAACTTCCTCCTTTCTCACCAGCTTACTAAAAATAGAAATAACTACTCAAACAATAAATCCAGCTCAAATTGCACCAAGTTTACACAAAAAAAGCTCGTAAACCACAATTAAGAATCAAAATTCAAACAAAACAAAGAAATTTAAATGCATCAAACTACAAAATTATCCCCAAAAAAATCGAAAATTGAGCAAAAAATTGAAAAAAAAAAAAAGAGCATACCAGGCTATTACAGTTAATACACCTCCGATTCTCAGGTAACTTGAGCAAATTCCGTATAATTCGCTCATTCTTTTCATCCTCCTTCCGACTCGACATTTCCAACACCCCGAAAATTTCCGAATTCGAAATCAAATCAAATTCAATTCAACAAAAATCAAACCTTTTATCCTCCTACTTCTATCTTCTTCTTCCTCACGATTCAATTCACTGCAAAGCTTCAACAACAAACAATTATCAACAAATCGTATATGAAGAATTAAGTCAAAATTCAAACTTAAGCAGTACTAGATCTGGTAAAATTAAGTAAAATTGAAGATAAAAACAGAATTATTTGTGAATTTATATTATATTAAAATAAAATACTGACCTGATCGGTGCAGAGAAGAAGTGGTGTATTTTCCTTTTTGTTTTTTAGTTTTTTTGGGGAAAATTTATAGATCTTTGGGAGGTTTAGGAAACGACGGCTTTGTACAGCTAAACATCCAGATGAGAGAGAAAAATCAGGGGGGCGGGGTAGGAGGAGGAAATATAGCATGTGTGCGGGGACACAGGAGAATTTGTGAAGACTGCGTTTCTTGTCTGGATTTATCTGTTTTCAAAGTTATAAAAAAAAAAAAAATGGACTGGAAAATTGTTGGGTTTGGGGGACAAGTCGAACAAGGCGACTGGGCATTGTTATATTATGGTTTTGACCTCACATTGTCTAGAAATTACGTCATTGCTTCGGTATTTATAGAATATGCAATTTGTTCAATGATTGATATAAAATTCATCCATTATTATATTTACCACGATATAGCTGATGCATTATCTATAAGTAGACTCGTAAATTAAGTTTAGCTAAAAACTATATGATAATAGTACAAAATTCCTATTTAAATGACGCAGGAATTATGTAAAATATCATGAGCAAAACTTCATTTTAGTTTCTCTACTTTTGATTTATTGGGATAAAGTGGAAAAAAATAAAAAAGAAAATTCATTAATGATATAAAATCTTTCACATAAATGTAGATGAATGTGTGCAAGGATATAACCTTTTGGCTCGCAAAGTACTGTTTCTCTTAGTGGACTGAAAATTTTTGTTTTTTTTATTTGTTTTGCTATCATTATTGTAGAAATTAAACACTCTCCTTTTCATTTTTGGTCTTACACGGCGCATGTTGAAGGCTTACATGAACGTACCTTGTTACCAAAAGAAAAGGACGAAAACTGCATATATGCCATTTCAGATGGCCTACTGTATTTGCACTTCGAAGTGCCGAAAATCAATATATCCCTTCTGTTATGTTTTTATATATCTGTCACGTGTATTAATTTATAATTTAAAAAAAAATTATAGACTTTGTAAGTTATTTTGATAAATACATATACGAATAAATATAAGTGGCAAGCTGTATATAAAAGCCGGACAGATAAAAATAGTAGAGGTTTTCAAAACAGAAGATTTGAAAAGTTGTATTTAGAGGATCGTTTGCATAAAACTTTGTATATCCCATATTACCAAATATAATTGTGTAAATCTCTGTCTATGTTAAAGTACTATTATAGATATTTAACCAAAAAAAGTTTCAGCTGCTGTTAGATTTGCACCTTTTTTCAACATTTTTATTTTAAGAAAATTGCACTGATTCATACAACTTGTTAACTTTTTTTAAAGGCTTCCTCACAACGCACAAGTGCTATATCAACAATGGCTAATAGTATGCTATGCTATCAAACAAGTTGGACGTCCATCACTTTCAATAAATGTTTTTACTCTATGGGTAATGTTTTCATAAGGAAATTATTTTATTAAGAAAATATTTTACATGAAAAATGTCATATTCCTTACAATTTTCTGGTGTTTGGATGATAACGTAACAATCTTTTGAAAAATAATTTATTTGATTTTTTTATTATTAATATGAGTTTAATAAACTAATAACAATTGTAATAAATGTTTGACGAGTAATTAGAGTTAACTTAAGATTTTTTTGTTTATAGTTAATCTTCAACATAATATAATGGTAAAATATACATAACTGTAGTCATATTATTATGGAAGCTCAATATTATGAAAATATTGGTTGATAAGAATTAAAAACAAAAATTCGTTTGGTATTTGAAGTTGTAAAAGTAGGTATTTAAGTTTTAATGTCATTCTTTAATTCTAAGGAAAATAACATACATTTATTAAGTATGTAAGTTATTTTCAGTCACATAAAGAAAAATTAAAAATATTTATATAAAAAAATATTTTTCGGTGTTTGGCACCAAGGGAAATTTAAAAATATTTTGCTAGAAAATATTTTCAGTCGAAACAAAAAGACCCTAAATATAACAAAATATTCCTAACTTTTCAAAAACAACTTTAATTTTTAAAACGGACAAAATTATGCTAACTTACGGGAGAAGAAAACTAAATGCACCAAGTATTTAATCTTTTGAAGTTGTTTCTTTGTAATAAAGTCTTGAATTTGGATTTGGAGCGCCAGATGCTCTTAAAGTATTCACTGCCACAATCGTGCGGAGTGATTAGTCTCCATCAACAGCTGCCAAATATAGTTGAATAATAGAGTATTAAGAATTCGTTTCTTTTTTCATCGGCTAATGGTAGTTATGAGTGTCAACATTTTCCGGGGCATGCATGAGTGGGTCCTAGAACCGTGCAAACCATACAAGTTTTTTTCTTTTTGTGTGAATTAGTACTACATAGAAATTACTAACGCCATATATATATATATATATATATATATATATATATATATGTCTCTCACATCGAATGATCGAATGAAGTTGCCAATGCTCAGCCCTCAGACCCACAACACTTACATTTATTTATTCATTTTTGACAACCCATAACTTCTTAGTTGTAATAATTTGGGTCATTTGGTTAATTAACATGATGAAGTTACAAATCTAACGTTATTTTTCCAGATAGTTAATATGGGATCATTAATCTTTCATTTAAGTTCGACAGCTATTTAATACTATTACGTACTCAGCTGTTGTAGCCGGGATGAGGGTTCAATTGAATCTTCTGCGAGTTTTAAATTGGCGTCCTTTTTGTCCTCCACGTGGGCCTGATCATTATGATACTAATAAAATCCTGTTGTAGAAATGAAAGAAGATTTTAAGGCACCGGATTGGGAATACATAATCAAATATGACCTGTCAAAGGCTGCAAAACTGAGATGTGTTTTGACATTAAACAACTGGATTTAATTCCAGTCCAATCTCACATACGGCGGCGACTGGGACAATGAAAAACAACTTTGATTAATGCATACGTAGTATTGCATATTGTATTACGAAGTTTTTTTTATTTTTTCGGCCAGTATAAAATAAAGTTTAAATTAGCATTATCAATACCAAACATGGGGCACAAAGTCACGTCTATCTAATTTTAAATAAGAAAGAAAATAATTAGCACCATTTTAGGCTTGAATTATACTAAAACAAAAGTAAATTCTCCATGAACCCATATTACTAAGACGAGTTTTTTTTAATCAAACATATACTATTAGAATGGAAAAAAGAGAATTGGTGTTGGTAGGATTCGAACTTCTGACTTCTGAAACAAGGTTGTAAAGGTCTAACTATTCGATTTTCTACTTGTTTATTTTAAAATAAATTAGTCTTTATTAATACTCCCCAGTAGATATCTAGGTACCTCAATATTATTATCAAACGCTGTCATTGGTCGCCCATTCATCGATGATTTTGTTTATCATGATATCAACAAACAAATGATTATTTTTTATGTATTTTTTTAAAAATTATAATAGTAATTTTAAAAATTATTTTCGATAAATATGTGTATAAGGTAGGAAAGTAATGGAAATGTATTTTAGAGTTTTCTAAAAGAACAAGCGTTTGAAAAATACGACAAACAAACAAAGAAACAGACAATATGAGTAATCCCTTACACAGTGATTTCTTTTTTGTAGGCATTACTTTCCATGCATGGCAAAGGAATATTCCATACAAATAGGTGCGCCGTTCGCCAAGTAAAAGTTAGGGTTCTTTCAATCAGAAGACATTGGCCCGACACCTCCATGACAAGAATCCATGGACACTGTTAGGTATACTGTGCAAAACATACGAAATTACTATTTAGCATTCCTTACCTCTTCTAGGAGGGGAGTATCAGACATTCTTGCTTACCATTACAAGATAACCAAGGAACTATCTCTACTCTCTAGTGTATAAACCTCTTCGACCTTTTTTTTTTGTTTTTTATCTTATGTTTATAGCTTACAAAGTTTATAACATTTTTCATTTACTTGTATGTAAGATTAAGGATCCTCAATTTGATTTCTAATATTCTCAAACCGTTAAAATCTAAACTTATATCCATGAGGGTGCCTTTCGTAGTTTTACTTATGATAACAAAAGAAAAAAAATAATGAAGAATCACCAGCCATGGTAAATAATGCAGTAATCTTATCCTTTTTACCTTCTCAGTTCCAGGTCTTCTCAAGAATTTGACAATTCATGTCAGGCCACGGTCCGTGTCTACTGCTGGTCGCCTTTTATTGACGTTTTATTCTTTGGGCTTCTCGAGCTTAATTATCATTTTTATTTCTTGTGTTTATTTTCAGAGGGTGAAATATTGGTTATTTTTTTCTTTGTGTGGCAGGTGGGCTAAATAATTGTTAACTTTTTCACAATAGCTTTTCTCCGTCTCTTTTGAGGTACGATCATGACCTTTATTTTTGTTATTTTGTTGTTGCTTTAGTAAAGGTGTTCAATTTTTTATACGATTATTATGATGTCTGTGAAAAAGCAAATTAATGTTAGGGCTAAAGCTAAAGCAGTATTGATGGCCTGATGGGTTTCACACTTTCTGCTGAGGTAATTATTCACAGTTGTCTTTATGATTACTGAATTACATGTGTTCTAGTAGAAAACTTGGAAAATGGCTCGGTAATTGTATCAAATTTTGGCTGAATTCTTACTTTTTACTCACGTTCTTGAGATTGATTTTGTGATTTGACGATCAAGTTGGTCTTATATGTGTAATGGTTGGCTCATAACACTACTTGACCAAAGCACATGTTACCCATAAATATATATATAAATAAAAATAATAGGGCATTTTTTTTTCTCCTTTTGTTATTACATCATCGGTTAAATGGAATAGGCATTGTATAGGGATTAGTGAGCTAATAATAATATTGCATTTTTTATATAATATTCTAAATATAATACTATGCATTTTTTGAAATGTGAAAAAAGTTAGTTAAAAAATATAAAATTGTGACTTAAAAACGTATTTTAAGAATATTTCACAATAATAATTTGAAAAATAGACTGTCCATAGGTATTTAATACTGAAACTTTTGTTCGCCAATCGTTCATTTGGGCCTTTCAGGCCAGTGTATTTGCATGACCTAGACAACTAATAGCCCATCAGCCAAGTCATACTTATGTTTTGGTGTAGTGGACTGCTATATTTTTTCGCCGTAGAGGGAATGTTCTGGTCTGGACCCCGTCGGATACCAAATATGGGTGGTAGTAGTTATACCGGAATAACAAGTCACAGGAACGTTAGTAATGTAGTGGGCTTCGGCCGCCTAATGCGCCGGAAGAAAAGGTGTGTTATGGACAGCCTATTCGACCATCCAAGACTTAGACATCGTACGTGTTTAAATCATTTTTGTACGCTGATATAATGGGTGTGGTGTAGCCCTTGTGAGGCTTTATAATTTTACTTTGTAGATACTATAGTATAAAAAATAGTCACATAAGTTGGTGCATTTGTGGATTATAAAATCTAGATGTGGAGTCATGAATCGAATTCAAATAAAAATTTTGAAATCTTACACAATTTGGTAACTCGGCTTCAAGTTTGAAAGGCAAAAAGAATAAGATGAAGAGCTACATTTAATTGAGCTTTACACCTTTTCGACATATTATCATTTTTTTTTTTTTTGGTTTTTATTCTGCAGGGGGAAAAAGAGGAATCTGGCCTTTTTGACTCTTCAAATGTGCGGCAAACATTTGGCTACCTTTGATTAGAATTCAGGGACAGAAAATTCTTCCTTGCCACGACATGTAATGATTCAAATATTGTTAATGACAAACTGACAATCTAATCACCACCTAACCTATTCTTAATCGTAGCTGCAAAAGTCTAAATGATACCGAGTTTGAATCTAGTATTAGTGAAGCGACAGATAGCCACAAAATCCTTTTAATTTTCGTAGCTCTTTAAGCAAGAAAATTCATCGTATCAAAATTCTTATCAACTTTTGACTTATTTTATCTCAAGGCAATATCGACTTATTTTGATTTAAGGCAATATTAACTGTTGACTTAAGACCAACATTCGCATACAGTACGAGGTATTAAATGAATATTTAATTTTTTTTTTAATGGACGGGACATCATACTGTAAACCTGTTGGTTCTATGTTTTCTTCAATATCTTATTCTAGCAAATTAATATGATTGGTTTTTAGGAAAATGACCTTACAAATATTGCTATCAATCTCTTTGTTCAATTCCAGAGGAATAGCTATAAGGAGAGCATTCCACAGGTTTAAAGCAAACTCCAGCATATAATTTATATCTAATGATATCTTAAGTTTCCTTTTTGACCAGCTTAGTTCCCCTTGGCCAGACCGCATGCCGCTCTTTGGCTACTCATGAAATAATTGCTATCAGGAGTGTATTGAATACTCTTTTTATCCAGCACAGAATATAAAAGAATAATAGCAGAAAGGATTACCAGACATTGTACTGTTCTTTATTATCATTTGCTGAACATTAATTTTGGTCATAATTGGCCTTCTAGTGCTCCTTCGCACTTCTTCCCCCTTGAGAAAATGCATGGAAGCATGCCTGTGGACTTGTTATAGCTTTGTTATTCTACCTTTTCCAGCTTGATTATTAGGCCTAGTGGGTGATTATTGCTCAGTAAAACTCATTTTTTGGCTGAATGCAAGATTTGCATGCGTGAAATGTAAACATGCACTATCATATACTCCATAAACTTACATCAAAGACCACTATACATATAACGAGAATTTTTATCATGCCTGTAGAATATATTGGACAAAGATATGATGTTGTAGGTCCATTGGGTCAGAAGATGAAGAAAAGAATCACTGTTAGATGTGATGCGTCTAGTTTGAGATATGTCAATATGACATCTTGGATTGATAAAAGTGATCACTGATCACAAATCTTTATTATTGTCCAGGAGGCATATATGCTATATACTCCTTGTCTGAGGTTTTAATTTAAGCCGTATAGGCATGCGTAATTTCTTGGGCAATACTGACAGGTCAAATATCTCCTACTCCCGGCGAAAAGAAGAGCGTGGGTGAGGTAATTAATTTATTGGTTTTGTTTTTAATTCGACTGATTAGAGTTAGAGAGTGAGATAATATGAATAATCAAGCACGCATGTGTGCGAGCAATAAACAGACGAATGCTGGACTGAAAGCAGGTCAGATGCCTTCTTGTTTTGACTGATTGTTCCTAATTACATTTTGATAGGGGAAGCAATTTGTGCTGACCCCTGTATTCATTTCGTAAATTACATAGCTTTTGACTTATCGGTTACTCGATAATCCGTATTATGTTGTGCTTTAATAAAAAATCAATTGCCTATTAAGTACGAGTATATATGTGAAACAAACGAGAACCGTGGCAGATATGTCTCCTTATCGATAAATCAAATTGCAAGAGTAGAATTAATAAATTAAACAATGAACGAATGACGCTATTACAGCCATGTGGTAGATGAGTTGATAATTTAACATTAATCGAAATTGTTCTTTAACTTGAATTTTGTAACTTGTCAGCGTCACAAGTGAACCCAATGCCTATCCAGTTTGACATTTCTTAAGCTTCGTTTGCAAAATTCTCTCCGCATCTTGCAAAGAACATAGAAGAAGCATAACCTCCCTATTGCAGATTTTTGTAAGAAGGGTATGAATTCCCTTATTTTGAGACTTTAGTTTGTTATATGTTATTTTGCTGAGATTCAGCACACAGTTAATCCAAAAGATTGCACGATTAAGTTATGTTGAAATTGTAATTTACATTCCATAACTCGAATTGTATTGCATTCCAAGACTTAACGGGCTATCCGGGGCAAACAGCCGCAAATGCACCAATCAGAAAGGCAGTGTAAGTGGACAAAATATCCACGACTATTGTGGAGAATTGTCTAGCTGTACCATTTTCTGTGTAGAATATTGGAAATCTTTTTAGAAAAGGAAAAAAAAGCAAAGCCCAGAAAATGTGTAAGGCCATAGCCTGAACAGTGGACGCGTTCGATAAACTTTCTTGCTATCAATACTTAATCAAGCTGGGACACGGAGACTAGACTCCCGATATATGCAAACCCAACTTGAAATGCTTCCACATCAGTTCTTTTGGTTGCTAGCAAGAAGGCTCATACGAGACACACGTTCAAGGCATGAACATGAACTCAGCACTAGCTTTTGCAAATTTGTTTTCTTCCGCTCAAGACACGAATATGAACTCAGCACTAGCTTTGTCAATTTGTTTTCTTTCTCACAATAATGGTCACATGGACCAACCTGCAGATAATAAGACCCACTAAACTGGAATTGCAATTCAGTAGTCGGCCAATAATTCAATCAGCCTCTCAGATAGTCAGAGGCCAAAGTCTTATCTCATTCACTTCAAAAATGGACTGCTCTATGCGGCTTTTTGCCTTTTGCATGGTATAATATCGAAAGTCGAAAGCCAATACAAGGTTTTGACAAATGCAATTAAATCGACTTATCTATTGCTGGTAAATACGTGTGGCGCCAATCTTAAGCAAACGACAGTACAAGATTAAAGTGCCCACTCATTTTATATCTGCAAGTTGGCAGTGTGACATCGTATTAACTGACCACTAGAGACATTTTTTTATGACAATGATTGAGTACTAGTTTCAAACATATAGTAGATTAACAAATAATTAACCAAATTCTTAGCATGCTTATTGGTTATTTACATATGTGGCCGGCTTTGGGCGGTCCTATAGTTTTAGATGCTTTTTGTCTGTGTTGATTTCTTGTTTTTTGTTTCTGTACACTGAAGGAGTAGTAGAAGGAATCTTTGATGATTGAATTCTATGTCCCCCTTGAAAAACTGAATAGATGGTCAAAGAATTTTGTGAAAATAGAACTTCAAAACATTTGCCATGAGAAAGCGGTTAAGACTAATCATTCGTATTTAAAACTACCTATTTATTACCATTGGTTCAACTCATGCTTTAATTCTTACTTTTAATTAAGTTACACATATTTTTTTTGGTTAGCTTTTTATAAATAGTTGAAGCAATCAGCTTAGCCACTACTATCATGGTAAAACATGAAACCAGTGGATCTTCTTCCTTCTCTGGGATTTGTTTCTCAAGTTCCTCAAAATCTTTGATGTATATTATAATTCATTATATAACTTTTGAAAAGATTGTATCCAATTTCTTGCTTCTGCATTTAGTCACATGAGTAAATGCCCTCACTTCAGTTTTAAGAAACAGCCTAGCTAGGCACCTCACATGAAGATGTTGAAGAATTAATGTCGTGCTACAATTTTTTTGTACCCCATCACATGACAAAATCTAGTTGGGGCTGATCACATTTAGAGGAGTCCTTTCATTGTGTCTCACCCACTTCTACTTTCAGTTGATCTACCAAGAAAAAAGAGATGGGGTCTCGAGAGTCATGAAAACTCTTTTCTTCCACAGAAACTTCATTGGTTTCTGATAAGCCTTTTGTCATTCCCCATGATAATTGACCTTTACCTTGTCATCATTCAATACTGCCTTGTTTTAAATAATACTATAGTACCACTAGCAGTTGGAAATGCATGGGCAAGTAGTGACTTCTTGTATGAGCAGACGATTTTCTTAGTTTTTTTAAGACTAAAATAGGATTTGCTGTGAGAAGAGGCTAGTTCGACAGGGTTGAATGGGGAAGGTGAGTTTTGGCAGTGTTTTAGAGCGTTTTTGTCTTTCTTCTTCAGGACCAGGCTCCTGTCTCTGCATCAATAACTATGCATCAGAAGGTGAGCATGAGGTAGAAAGTAAGCCACTGATTACACCTGAAGCTGGCCAGTTGTTGAAAATCAGGGATGTTATTTCTGCACCCCCCACCCTGGCTCTTCAATTGAAGCCTAAGGTAAAA